>OZ023139.1:23709300-23721925 GCA_963675895.2 Styela plicata | reverse complement strand
AATATTAGTCTAGTGCATAAGTCACCTTTCAGACACTTTTTATAAGTGACCGCTAGCACATTGAACATCACATCTAATTTACATTAAACCAAACTATAAAAAAATTTTAAATTGAAAATTATTTCCGGTATTCGGAAATATTGATTGTGTATATTCATGGCCAAACAAAAATGAAACTGGAAGTTTTGAATACGTCTGACACTACTTTGAAAATTTTTTTTTTTCAATTATAGATAAATTACGAAGAAGTATTAGTTCAAAAACCCGTGGATTCTTTCGCCCCATCAATCAAGAGCCAACAACTTGTTGCAGCTCCTCAACTAACATATTTTATTCATCCAAAACCAAACCGTTATTACAAATTCAAAGTTTCAGCATTTTCTTGTGCTGGTCGTGGACCGGAAACAACGGCAACAGGCGAGTGCAGAGCACAGAGCCAACGTAAGTAAAGCTATTGCATGTAAAGACTACAAATGGTGAAGCAAATGATATATATACGAACGCGTCAGGTCAGTCAAAATAATGCGGGGTTTTCGCTTTCCTATCGAGTCTGCCTTATTTCATTTTTTATTCTGATGCAGGTAATTTCACGTAATTTTCTTGAAATCGCTCCGGTGTGGTAACTTTTTCAATTAAATTTTACAATGGATTCCCAATGAATTTTACATTGAAATCATTAACCGAACGCATTATATATAGAACTGACCCATCGTCGCATCTCCAATGTTTGAGATTAAAATATCGCCCAAAAGGTGACAGGCCTGCTATTATATATATAGAGGGAGAGAGGGAGAGAATTGAGAAGAAAATCCAAGATAACTGACAAATAAATAAAATGATAAAAAAATACTTGCTACCACTCAGTAGTTCTTTTTCGTGAAGGCAATGGAACGGCTCCAACGTTTTTCTTGCATATCGTAAGAGTTGAGTCGCAAGTAGTAGATAGTTGTGAAGCTGCAAATTCGAGATGTATTAGTGGATGTTAGTGTGTTCATTTTAGTAGCGTCATCCGAGATTGCTCACGATAAATTTTAAATAAAATAAATGACAAATATTTGGAATAGAAAATATTTATTCCGTGACAATATCCCGCTTGATACAAACAAATCGTTAAAAACGAAGGTTGAACCAAATGAAATCTATGGTCAAAATTATTCAAAAAAAAAAAAAAAAAAAATATCTTGTTGTAGTGTAGAAAAAATTTACTTACCCTAATTTATTCAATTGCCTTGGCAATAATTTTAACCGAATTATTTTTGTACATTCAGCATCCGAAAACATCACAAAACCAATCGTTGTCTTAGAAGAACCATCAAAAACACGAACTATAGAAATTGCAAAGCCTGATGAAAGTAATGGACCGATGAGGTAAGCAAAAAATCATTCATATGACAACAAAGTATAGAAATCGTAACAAGTTACCACACATTATTGCGAGTTTACCACATATTTTGTTGCACAATTACAAAGCAGAACATCTCAAACAAGTTTTAGCTCCGTAAAAACATAAATAATTTGTTTGTTACTGCATTAAAAGCTAAGCCCATTGCAATAAAACAGGCTGACATCTCACAGACAAGCCAACACCTCATTTCACAAAAATGTAATTTTATTATGAGCTTTCGTCACGGCCCCCTCATTTTATTTTTAAATGAATTTTTTTTATCTGAACAAGGACTTTAGCAGTGCTTAAAAATACCCAACTAACTGGCACTTAATAGCAGAGAACCACCCAAATATGTAGTACCAGCATCTATACTCTAAAATGGAAACATCCCAAATTTACGTGAACCCCAAGAGAAAAGTGCAGTGATAAAACCTTCTGCCATTACCCGGCTTTTTGTTACTAGGAGTAATGACAATACACGCGGATCCTTACATAAGGATCCCAAATTGAAAAAACGAATTAAAGGAAATGACAGGTCACTGGATTGGTATCATTGATTTTAATCTCTTTACAATTCTTGTGCAGCAGAATGGACAAAAATAATGCAATCGAATCGCTTGCCTCGAAAGTTCGATGTTTTAATCAACAGAACAAGCGGAAATATATATGTTAGACGCCAGTCAAGAACGAATGCAAAAACTATTTAATTTAAGAATATGATTTGAACCATTAAAACCAATAAAATTGATTAGCTCAAATAGAGTGCTCGATGGCCTAGTCGTTACCGCATTGCAGATTGGAAGTCTCGGGTTCGAGTCCCAGAGAGTTCGGCTTGTTAATCCATGCCCAGGGTCTGATAACTTGGTTAGGTCTTTACAATAACCCCAACTATGTCCGTCTATGAGTGGCCGCTATAGTACAGGTCGTTGTGGTCTGATAACTTGGTTAGGTCTTTACAATAACCCCAACTATGTCCGTCTATGAGTGGCCGCTATAGTACAGGTCGTTGTTCAGGGTGATCCGCCCCAAGAAGGGGCTATAAAAAAATCCTATGCAATATATAAATTGAAAATTTTAGTCTGGATATAGTGATATTATTATTTTTATTGCAGTTGTGTTTTTATCATTGTGAAGCTTGGTAAGATGAATAACTTACACAACGATACATTCAATATTGCCAAACTTCGAGAAGTCTCGAGTGAGGCACTCAAACCTCAACCTCCCACAAATGAAGAATATCTTGCTGTGGCAATTAAGGGGTAAATATTTTCGTATGACTTTAGGGTAACGGGTTTAGTTATCTATTTTTAACCTGGTCGCAATTTTATGGGATATTGCACCATTTCGATACATTCAGTAAATAATGTCATGTTTTTTTTTTTGATTTTTCTGCTTTGAGTTATATTACATTTGGTATTAGCTTTTTGCAATATACGTTATGCCCTGTAGGTATGGAAAATTCCTAACTAACGCACTTGTTGCGTGTTGTAAATGCAAAAAGGAAGCTAGTATTGGCCTGGGCAGACAAAGCACTTTACTATAGCGGTTAAGTTCACAGTGCCCAGTTTCTGGCACCACATCATGTATTATATCTTCGTCATTTAAATCTCTTAAAAGCTTAATAGCTACATAAGTGGAGCACGCAGGAATACATGGTGTTTTTCAATTTTGTTCAGTGATAGAAGCAGTGAAAAACTATACAAAAAACATTTAAACATATATGTGAGGCGCTGTGGCCTAGTGGTTAAACATATTGGCATTGCAGGTTGAAGATCTCGGGTTCGAGCACCGGCGAGTCCGGCTCGCTTATCCATGCCCACCACTCCAACCCAGGGTGTAATAACTTGGGTAGGCTAAGCCGAACAGGAAAAGATGATTATCTTTCCAGTAATTGTAACCCTGTCCGTCTATAAGTGGCCGCTGTTAAAGGGCCTTGGACAGGGTGATCCACTCTAAGGAGTGGCTATGAAAAAAAAATATATGATGGAAATCGAAATTTTATCAAAATGTTGAACACTGTCGTAAGGCTTGCGCGTTTTAACTCCTACAAAATGAAACAAAATTGCAGGTGATGGTTACGACACAACAAATTAGTCATTCGAAATTAGTCATTCGATTCGAAAATATTCAAAAAAAAAAACTTGAAGCAAATTTACTATGTAACATCTGCAGAGGGAATATTTTAGCTTAACCTAATTCAACTTGCAACTAATTCTTAGATGCTTGGTCAACATATTTGTGAGAAGAATCAAAATCTTGATATTATTCTGATCATATTCTTTTTACAGATTCACTTTTCAAAAACGGACGCGTTCTTTAAGTATTGGAGATGGAAGTATAAGTGGTTGTGATATAACGGAGATAAACGTCACGAACTTTGGCATTAATTACTATGAAGCTAAAAACTGGCCTCTCAATATTGGGGATGGATATAGGTGAATGTATAAAATGCAAAACTGTTTAAGTCAGACATTTGTATTTTAGCTAGCTTAAAGCAATTATTTATTATATTCATGTGACTTGTCATATGATCTGTACGTTACAAAGATGATGTGTGTTTTTTTTTAATTTTACCCACTCATTTATTTTTATCTTTAATTACCGGAATACAATATCTCATTTGTCTTTCTGCAAATTGGTACTAATAATTGCAAAAATCACATTACCGTCGTACATTCTATTATTAGCGTTTACATGGTGACATCTACTCCGATTGATGATAATAAAGTGAAGTTTCAAGAAAGCAAAGTCGAATATTTTGATAATGGAGACTCTAGCACTTCCACAGGTATCATTATATATAATCGTTTATCATGAGGTACCAAAACCCTTATATACATTTAAATAAACAACCTATATAATTATAATTCCACGAACTATTGCAAAATATAGGCCTTTAATATTTTGAACTATATGTATTTTTTCAGGCAGCTTCATCTGGATTGTTGGTGTTGTGCTTGGAACTGTCGTAGTTACTGCAGCATTAATAACAAGCGCTTTGTGTTATGTAAAACGTCGACGGAAGCCGGAATCAGGAACAGAGTTCACGTTTCCACAGAAACAAGAATATGATCACGATAAAACATTGTATGAAACTCCAAGATTCCCGACTGATCTCGATACTGGCCTACAAGAGCAGATTAAAGAAGGTAATATTGAGGCTTATTATTAGTTATATATTTCTGTTCTCCCATAAAACCTGGTATTGAAAGCAAGTTTGGTAATTTGTGTATACGTTATATCAGTTGCGTGTGGCATATACGTTTCGCAGTTTGTAAATCAATTTTTCTGTTGACCTTGAGAATGATCAAACAAACTTGTACTTGTAAGCCAATTACAATTAAGCAATTTCTTGCGCAATTATTTTCGAAAAAAACAAATGTCTTGCTCTAATTAAAGCATCAGGTGTTTAATTGGGTTATGTTTGTATAGGGAGTATGTTTTCGCAAATTCGGCCAATATTCCAACCATATATCGTGTTTACTCGTATTGCGTTTTTTTCAGATGCATCAAAAAATGTTTATGAGAGAATATCTGCACCTGTGTATGAGAATGTTGTTTTACAAACTTCAAGTGAAATCTCGACATGATATATCAACTAATTATCTTCTAATTTTTTCAATTCTTTGATTATAAGCTATAGTTTTCCAAATTTTTCATTCTTTTTTCAAGATTCTTTTCCAAATTAAGTAAAAATGATCAAATAAGGTGTTGTAATATACTGTACTGCACTAGTACTTGTAATTCATTCACAACCACTTTCTATCAAATGATGCATTCTCCGGTTTTGAGTTAAAAGTTTATTCATGCAACATTCATGCAAAGTCGATGTTTTGCAAACCTCCGTATCTTTGCAAGAGGTTTATTATATAAAGGGGTGTATACCGTAAAGTTGACTTTTTTGAATTTTTTTGAAATGATTTTACTTTTTTATTGATCATCGACGAAATAAATTCCCCTTCATCCAGACATTATTATAAGGACGATTATCTAGTATGAAGCTACGGGGGCGTAACTTCGACGATGAATCCTTGAGTAACGTAGGATTTATTACAAGTCATCATTTTTGCATGTAAAAATTTCGACGGTTCATTAAATCTTTTAGTCCAACCATACGTGTATATTGGATTATGCAAGTCCAAGGATCAGTTGCGACAATCAGATTAGTAGTTCATCCGTACACGCATAGATGCTGACAGTATCGGATATTCATAATATTTAGTATTTTCTTTTCTCTGCAATTTATGTGGAGAAGTTGTTGGCTGTGTTAATATCGCCGAAGAAGTTGTAAAACATTATAGCCTTGGAAAACTTCTGCGGATGAAATTCTTGGTTATTCGGGCATTGTCACCGACTCTGGATTACACATAATGTTTAGTTTTTAAACTTTTTTGGAGACTCTATTAGACTAGACGTCTCTGACTTTTTTATATTAGTTATAGAAATAAAATAGCATATGATGTCATATGTGCTTTCATTGAAATGCAGTAATCTCGGCTTCAATCATAAGTACATTGCAGCTATAAGGCAAATTCATGTCTTGTCGAAGGATCATGGTAATTAAATTAAAACACATTATTAACGATAGTGATATGATCTTAATACATGGAAGGAGATAAAAAAAACACATGATATTAGATATTAGATTGAGAAAAATATTATATAAAAAACGCTGTAATACCCATGCAAATTTCGCTTGTTTAGATCATCAAATGCGTGCACTGGTTCGTATGAGAAGAATTGCTTTAGAGCGATCCTAATATATTTTTACCTGTTGTAAGAGTCGAATAAAAAGGAATAAACAAGAGAGATATGTTGGTTTTATAAACACCCAAGACAGATACCACTCACCCCACCTTGATAAGCACGCGACCCAGTCCGACCGCGCCTCGACGACCCGATAAGTGAGTCAAACCTATGAAAACATGTTGTGACTTTCTGATTGGGAAAGACAATTAATACATGAATGAGAACAAAGTTTTATTTTAAATGAAATTTCACTTAAAATAAGGGGTTCATGGGTATCATTCGGAAATTCCGAAAACCACTGATATCATTCATTTTTTTTATTGTAAAGACGGCGTGTATGAAATTTTAAGAAAACATTCATTTAAACGTTATTTGCCGCAATTTATAGCAAGACGCTTCAGAAAAATTGCCAGTTCATTCTGCGAGTTTATAAAAATGCTTATAGAAAAACTATAAAGATTTTTCCGTATATATGTTAATAAAATATTTAAAATGCTCAATAATTGAAATAGTCCTTTCCTCTACAATATGAAATTAGAATAAAGCTCGAACGAGCTTAAGTATTCCATGATAGCTTGTTGGCAGTACATTTATTGATTCTGCAGAAAAAGAGGAAAATATCAAATGCTTTAGATGCAATAGATTCTGACAAACGTCGTATTTGTATGCCATTGAAGAGAAAGAAATATTATAAAAGAATTATTATTAACCTTATAACACTCGAGAATACTTTTGACAACACAAACAGAGCGGCAAATAACACACCCAATTACAAATTATTAGTTCAACTTGAATATTTTTCGATTCAAGCAAAAACATGCGTATAAATACCTACACGAGAGTATTTGTTCTTCCCAGGCGTGCCTGATACCACCAGATGGAAGCGATTTCGATCAATAGGCAAGTTGAGGTTGACGATAAATATTAACAATTGAGGTGGCATAAATAAAGCAAAATTAGAGCAAAGATTGGCCATGGTACCGTTGTTGAATGCTAGCAAATTAAAAAAAAAATATTGCATCAAATATTCATGTATAAAAATGATTGCCTATTGCTCCCACTGGCCAAATTCAAGTAGCCTATGTATCCCCTATACCTTAGAACACTTCTATTATCTCTTAAAAATAAATACCAACCAAAATGTTGATAGACTCCATCCCACAATCTCTCAGATCCTTCACTTTTCTGAAAACATCAACTTTGTTTTCAAGTTTTATTCGACCAATCAAGTTGACACACAGTCTTGCACACAGTCTTAATGCTCGTCCATGTACGGCACTGCAAAAATATATTTATCAGCGGTACGAAAATTTGATGATATTTGTTTTTGTTATTCTTTTTTTATGATTATGATATGGCGTGGATTATTCAAATTATTCAAAGGAAGTGCTAGAATTGCATACTTTTTAACAGCAACCAGGTAGTAATTTGATTACAAACTGTGTAAACTACAGGTAATCGTCGTTTTGTTTAATATAGAAAATTTATAATACATTCAAGAAATTAATCATCACCGAATTTTCTGTTTCAAAAACATTTTCACAATGCTTATGATTAGCCTAGTTTAAGCATCGGTTTAAATTTAGGTAATTTTACCTATTTAACCAAGTGAATTTCAAAGTGAACTTCAAACAGAAAACTCGGCAAATGTTAAACTAGTTTAGATAAGATTTTGTTATTAAAATTCGCCACATGAGACAAATCATACTTGAAAATTCTCATGCAGCCACTAAAGTGCAAAGAGCTACATGTAATGCAGGAATAGAAACTAGATGTCTATTAACGCGATGAGTTTTAAAGCCTTGTAGATCACCACGATTAGAAAAGCAATGAGAAGACAAGGAATTTAGAGTTTAGAGATTCTTGAAAAAAAAGCTTCATGCATAAAACTGTTTGTGAAATTGTAGAACCTCCACAGTGAATAGGTGAATAGAACCTGGTAGCCAATCGCGTTGACCAATTAAAATTTTTTTTGAATGAACGAGAGCAGAAAGCTCCCTTGAACAAAATCATTAAAATTCATGTAAAATGAACAGTGGGTGTGGCAAACTTTGCAGACCGTAAGAAAGTTTGGGGCCAATCATATTAACCACGCGCCGTTGAATACGGCCGAGCATTCGGAGAACGGTGACAGCGGCACTGCCCCAAATGTGACAGCAATACTCCATGCAGGGTCGAATCATTGATTTGTACAAATGGAAAATGATTTCGGAAGTGAGATAATGACGAGATCGATATAGAGAACCGACTTTCATTGAGGCTTGTTTAGCAAAATTAGTGAGATATCCCCGAAACTATATACTTGGCTGTTTTGCATAGAATTGCGTATTGAATGTGTGGACGATTGCACGTGTTATCAGGCAATGAGATTTTTATGTTTGAGTGCTAGTTAGCAATTATTAATATTTGAATATGAAAATCTCACTGCAGTTAGATAAATGATAAAGTTGTGATGCAATACTTAAGCAAATTATATTTACCTGTTGATAATCAAAACTACCGGTGAAATCGTTGCCCTCAAATTCTGCTGCATTCATCAATCAGAACAAGAATTTGTTTCGAATTTGTTTGACAGGAATTTTCAGGCCATATTGAAAATGTGTCGTGTTTATCTGAATGAGAAAGTGACTTATTTTTATTTTAAAACTTTCTACTACTTCTGAAATCGGCATTATACCCTTTTCCCTTTCCCTCTTATTTGCCATGTAGTGACACTTAACCGACTTATTGGATTTCTTATGCGTAGTAAAGAGCCATTAATTTTTCTTCTGATATGTGAAGCCCCTAGATCCAAATTCTTTGAGATATAAAAACCCAATTTGATTTTAGTAGCTGAGTACTGCAGACTTTCAAAATATGCCCACAATACAATCATTAAAATCACAAAAATAAAAGACACAATTAACCTTCAACTCCGAGCTGAGGTGCAAATTTCTATCAACTCCACAAAATCTCTCTTCTTCTTTGTTTGACTTTTAGTATTCCATATGCTTCTTCCTTGTTGAGATGATGCGAATACTTCTGACATTTTGGCTGAAGTGTTAGAGGAGTTACATTAGATCAAACTACCATTAAAGTGCTTAATTACATGCAAACAAGGCTGCTGTTGTTTGATACTAATTGGTTTTCAAGTTTCGAACTATTTTAGTCATTGTATGACAGGTTGAGTTGTTCGCATATATTTATAATCCGAAATTTCCGGGACTCAGACCAAAAATCTTCTCAAAAGGCAGATCACTATTACTGTTAATTGTTGTTCGGATTTTCAGGTTATTTCCTTGATTCTGGTGCATTCATGGTGGTTAAAATCAAAATGGCATGTGCAAGTTTTTGACGCAATGTATCGTCAACGATATTTCACGATATGAATCATTTTCAAATGCAACCTTCCTGAATATTTTCTTGTAATTAAATTTATCCGGTAAGTACACACGAATGCTTATCCAGTATCACATTTTGGACAGGGAGTGTGGGAAACTTTTGTATATATTTTGACAAGGTGTAGTCTATTACAGTTTCCAGATGTCCTCGGCTCTTTACCATTTAAATATGAGACCCATCAAAATATTTTCTCACCTTTCCTGCTACAACACATTCAGCCAAAATTGCGATAATATTGCATTTTTGCTCAATGACCATCAACCAGAAATCATCGACTGTTGCGGGAAGAGGTCCTTGAGTTGCAATGAATTTGCGTTCTTGATCAAATCCTGAAATTGAAATTGATAGTTGCAAGTAACTGCTTCTTGAGCTTGTTCGGCAAATTATGCGGAGAAATCTTGATTTATATTAAATCTAGCAACGTAACGCTTGTTAAATACAAATTCCAATCCCAAATTCCTGATATGAAATATGAAACGGCAATAAATTAATATTGTTTTCCGATTGCCTATTATTAGCATCGGGTTTCCAGAATCTAGTGTAGATGATAATTTCATTACTTCCTATATCAATACTTGCACCGAGAGCCTTACTGCTAGCAAGATATCGAGCGAACCTCAATCAAAATGTGAGAAACAAACAATTTGCAAAACCTAATATATTTGTCAAAAATCGTCAAAAAATTTACAGTAATAAGCCGCTGCAATTTATTCCTTCGAGTCAATTATATCAAAGTCAAAACAACACAACAAAAAGTAATAACCAAAGGCCGCCATAATAATAATAAATTAATTGTAACACCAGCAAATGTATTTTATGTTGAAACATTACAAACACTAAACAAATAAAAATAAAGTACCGTTGGTGATATCTGTAATAAACAATGGCTAAGCGTACTGCTAATTTTTTGCATAATTTTTGTTGCCTATTGTAATAGACCTGGGAAATAGGTTATAGCAGTTCTAAAGTACGCGGACACGAGAAAATCATTCATAATATTCTTGTTTTCATTTTTATTAAGGCTTTAGATTTGCCTTAAAACGAATTTTTAGAATTGCCATAAAAAAATATTTTTTTGAATGGCTCAGAATTGCCAATGTCAGTCATTTGTATTTTTATTGGCTTTCCGGAAAAAAAGAACATTTTTCTAACGTATAAACATTAAAAATCTTGTCACGCGTACTGAATTCATGGGGTTGAAGATTAACTTTTAGGGCACAGTACTTAAAATGTTCAAATAAGGCTCTGAGGTACTTACGTCAACAAAGCATGCATTGATGTATCCTGACTCGTTGTTCTCAATCGGAACTCTGGTTTTGTCAACTAAAATAACAGTAGTAATCAAATTTAAGTTTTTATTATAAATATTTCCATAATGTTAGGCATGCCTCCTTCCTTACTTACATGACAAAATATTTTTGTAACGATTCTTTCTTTTCAATTCTGGCTTTGCCGCCATTTCTGTTCCAGCTTTATATTCTTTGGATTCTTTCAATAGATTCTGTGTTAGTGAGCAACAATAATTTATAAATCTTTAATTGAAATTCACTCTACTCTAATTAGCGAACACTCATACGAGAAAGATCTACATAGAATGAGAAAACAAAAATTGTACCTGCTTTGCCTGTGTTGGACTGATGTAGCACTGGAGGAGCGCTGTAGTGGTATCCCTGAGAAACGGCAAAATCTTTCTTTTTAGTCTCTCTTACAAAAGATGAGAAAATCGTTGACGTAATCTTAAAAACAACACCTACATGTTTCTTGAATTATAGAATTGGGTAAATTTCATGAAATCGCTAGATTATAAAATTTGATAAAAGTAGGAATAAATTGTTAGGCATTAGCGTGAATTGATGATATTTAATCAATGAAAAAGATACCAGATTTTCAGATCCAAAAATTTAAAAAAAAACATAACGCCTAATAATTGATATTGTTTGAAGTATTTTGCTTTATTTATAAATTGAAACTTCGTTTTTTGTGTTCACCGTCGATTGGGCTTCAAACCTATTGTGTCAAATAATATAAAAGATAACAATGCGATTGAATTCAAGTTTTACCTGAAAATCTTTGATAAATATTCTTTCATTGTTTGCCAACATGTGTTTATAACTTTCTTCCTAGGTCATAATTCTTATTTATGTTGCAGATTGATTTTCGCAGTCTTGCATAACCAAACAGTTTCCATAAAGGCTCTTGTCTGAATTTTTTCATGTTAAATATTTTTAAATTGCTGAGTTGTTCATACTTTTCAAACTACTCAATCTACCTGATTGAATGTTGTTTAATTTTGTTTTGCAGTATGCAAGAGAAAAACATTAAAAACAAAACTGAACCGGCACAGGCTCACGGACATTTCGAGTTTAAATCCATTGGCACTGTGACAGCTCGAAAACATGATTCCGCTTCCAAGGCATTCTTCAGCTTCCAAGGTATTCTTTCTTAGGTATTGGACAAAATTATTACACGTTATAGATAGATAAAAAATATTCAAAACCTGATTTCTTTGCAGTAACTTGTTTTCTAGCTTCCGTCAAAAGAACGGAAAATCCACTCGCGTTAGGATGCTCTTTAGTATTTTGGTTTTCAAGCGAAATTATATCATTTTCATTGTCCAATACCGCCGATGCTTTGTCACTAAACATGTTCTTTTTTCGCTTTCTTTAATAGAAGTGACAATAATATTATCACTTTTATGCTTTGGGTAAAAAAGCTAAATTAGGACTATAGCATATATTGTGAATAATGAATTCTTGTGCGACTTTTCAAGTCGGCGATGGAGGAGATTGATTTTACCTAATCTCCTAATACTAGATATCTTTAAGTGCTTAGACATGAGTTTTAGAGAAAGTGATTATGTGATATAAATTGTGCTGGCCAGGTGCCCAACAATCCTTTTGTAAATAAGCATGCATTATGTCGTATATGATTCGAGCATGTTCAACATGCGTTGACGAACGAGGTGTTCGTTAAGATGAAAGATTTCAAAGGCAATAGAGTCAGAGTACCTTTTTATAAAAAAATCTTTTTAAAAAATTTCGCTATATTATTAAGCTAATATCTAAAACTTGAGCAAGTCAATCATTTTACAAAAATTTCAATATAAAT
>OZ023139.1:23673782-23699585 GCA_963675895.2 Styela plicata | reverse complement strand
GGTTATAGAATAATCTTGAATAATACCAATAATGATCATATGTATTGCTTTGTTTAGATATACCTTCAATACTACAACTCAAAAATAAGAAAAATGTTTACATCTGTTACCAAAGCTTTACAAACTTTTTTTATTGCGAATGAAGAATTTAGAAAGAATGGAATGCGACTGGCAGATATCGATGATAAGGAAAAGCATAAACTTTTATTCTTTTATTGGATAGATCAACAATGTAAAGTTTCTAATATATTATCTCTTGGGAAATTACTCAAAAATGAGAAAAATGTATTGAAACATCAGTTAAATATCTATTGTCAATAAGAAAAAATATCAATTTAAAGTAGTGAAAAGTAAAACATTTTTTCGTAAAAGAATCAGATCTGTTTTATATTTCAATACACAATTTAAAACATAATTTTTCAAACTTAAAATTCGAATTTTGATGCTCGAAACTACTCTGATGCTAATCTACACTGTATTCCAGAATCTGCACGGTTGCAGCCAGCAATCCAACAGTGACTAATTTTTGCTAATTAAAATTCGAATTTATTATCATTCGAAATTATTTTTTCGAATGAACAATAATCCGATACTATTAATATTTGTCTCAGACAAATCTCATCTCACTGTATTGGGGGTTAGTGATTTCAGAGTAAAAAAACACATGGATGTGGCACAATAAATAATTAATGGATATGGATGCAGGATGATTGGGGTTTTTTTTTTGTTCGACTGTCAAATATTTTATATTGAAGTAAAATGTATGAAATATTCAAAATTTCACAGAAGAAAAGACAAACCCTATGTTACTGGAAAACGATGCCTCATGTTTGGTTTGAAAGGATTTGACGATCTATCTTGCAATGAAAAAAAATATATATATATATATGTGAAGCCAATGAGTAAGAGTAAATTTAGAAATTGTTTTTTTTTTATAAAAACTGCAAATTCGTTTTTTTCTATATTTGATCCAAAATTCTTAATTTTTTAAATGTTTAAACAAAATTGATAACTTTTACACAAATACCCTTTGAAATTTTACGTTGCAATTTATAGCTAAGCTTCACAGAAAACACGTAAAACTAGACCAATCCAGATCCAATTTTCTCACAATTAGTGGTGGCTTGTGCATAGTGCATCATGCAATATCTTATTCATTGGTGTCATAAGACACAAAAAATGATAAATAAATCTTTTTGTGGAACATCAGTAAGGAAGACGGGGTTGAAGTTCAAGATTTTCGAGAAAAATTTGATAAGAAATAAAGACTACTTATATTTCATTTAGCTGTATCCGGTTGAAGAACCCGTGCGCTGTTTATTACGTAGAGCAATGGAATTTTGGAGATTTCTTCAATTTATGGCCGTATAGAAATATCATAAATAACCGCACAAAACGATTGCAGATATTCAACTCTCCGTCTTTATAAGTATTTCACAGCCGTGGTTCTCGAACGGGAATAAAAAATTTGCGGGTCTATAAGCTTTGTGCAAAAAATGACTAGTCGAGCTCCCTATAGATCATTTGAACGAACAAGTTCAATCACTTCAAAATGGTATTCATGTTATCGTTTAATTAAGTTCGTTAGGACATTTGAAATTCTTTGTTCTTGAGAAACTAATCCGTACGAAGAAACGTTTCTGACACAGCACACATACATCTTCGTCCCATACAAGCCAATCGAATGAAATATTAAAGGGATCCACAGCTTTCAGCCTAATAGGAAAAAGGGTCCATGAGACTGAAAACGTCGGGGACCAAGGATGTAGAACATATCAGTAAATTGAGAGTTTAATTTTGATAGAATTCCAATTTATTTTTATTTCCCAGTCCAACCGAGCGTAACTATCCTGCACCACGACTCTACAATAATTAGGACATACAATGCAACGGCATAAATATACTGGCATAAAGAATCAATTCGTGCACCTACTGATAGACTTTCGCCCATATATCAAAAACACTACTGCGTCTGTAGCTACTTTATTTATACAAAATGCCACCTTGTGGAGTGAAGGGAATTATAGTTGTGCCCCAACAAATGTTATCAACAATTCTTCAAACACGTCAATGTCGCATTTTGCCTTTTAAGGTATCTTATTTCTAACGTTTTTATAATTTTTGAACGGAAATATCGTTTGACTTGAGTTGGTTCATTATTTGATATATTTCACTAATGTCGCAAAAGAGCGCGTATGACAAAAAGAACACCATTGTCTCAGAATTTTTTTTTTATAATAGAGAAAAATACCACATTTTTCGTTCATGTACCTTGGTTTGCTTTCTTCATTACTCTACAACATTTCATTCAATTCCAAGTTTCCCAACAATAATATCAGTAAAGCCGATCTTCTGCGATTCAAGCTTGTTGTTTGATTTATCTCCACATCACCGTGAAATTTGTCATGGAACACAGGTAAGATTAAAGTAATTCGTTTTACCTATTCTAGAAGTCTAAATCGCACTTCGTACTTAATGCATCCAGCATGTGCGACATGCCGCCAGTTGCATTCGAGTTAAAAAATAACAGAGGGACAGAAAGTTCAAATATATACGATTCCAAATATTAATATTTGAACATTTTGATTTTAACCACTATTTGCGGGAATTCATATCGCTAGTTTGTTAAACGCAAAAGTATGATTCATTTGGTTTTGAAAATAGCTGCCAAAAATAAACAATGTTTGCTCTATTTTAGCAAGAGCCTAAAATAAGGGCCTAATAAGGCTCACAATAAGGTGTTACGAAACAACAAGTAATTTATACATCACGGGAAACTTGATTTTTAATAACATTGTAAAAACACATGCGTGTATCTCTGCGTAAACACTCTTTTTGCAGCGGGTAGATCATAAATTTTTTAATTTTAACAGATTGTTCACTGTCCTGGACAATGCATGCTCCAAAATGCTACAAGCAAAAGAGTGTACTTTTCAGATACTATAAACTTTACAAATGTTAAGGTCATCAAAGTCAACGACTCTAAATGCGTGATCACCTGGCAATGGCCAGAGGCGATTTCGTATAACGTCACAATAGATGTCATAGTGAGTATAAAGCTACTATAACGTTTTTTTAGGCATTTGCAAAGTACAGAGCACAGGTAAAATATTCCTAAAAATGGTATTTTTCATGTATTTCGCCATATAATAGTTCTAAACTCGCGCCGAAAGAGCGCATAAATTTTTTGGTTGTTGTACGTTTTATGGCTCTGAAAAGTTTATTATTTTTTTTCGGGAAAAGGGGGTTGGCATGACAGCATACCGCCTCTCCCGTAAATACGCTATTGTCCCAACTAAAGTAAAAACTGTACTTTCTTTTTTAATCGATTTAAAGATTATAAAAATTACATAAATAGTGTTTCTTGCACGTGGGATTTGTGCTATTTTTGTGCACTTTTCAAAATGGGCTTTTGCCTCAAATACATTACACTTTGTGGCAGGCGATCATCGGTGCTAGTAGTATCGGTACTTTTCCAACGTAAAGATGTTTGAGTAGAACAATTGTTCGTTTTTAAATAGTCACTCATCTGAGTGATTAAATCGGTCGTTCTGTAGATTATAGCGCAAAATGCATACCAGATATACCCGTAAATATCAAACAATAACCTTTTCTAAAAATATTTTTATATAGGTCAATGAAGGATCGCGAGACGTGATTTATCAGTGAAATAATATTGGTGAAATGATAGCCAATCAAATCACAATATTGCAGTCATAGAACTTTTTTAATGCTATCAGAAACATATAAAATGTTAGCTACAGCAAAGATATTATAGAAAATTACAAATTTTTACAGATTTTTAATCGTTTCTCAGGGATACATACCACTACAGCGCTCCTCCAGTGCTACATCAGTCCAACACAGGCAAAGCAGGTACAATTTTTGTTTTCTCATTCTATGTAGATCTATCTCGTATGAGTGTTCGCTAATTGTGTATTGTTGCTCACTAATACAGTATCTATTGAAAGAATCCAAAGAATATAAAGCTGGAACAGAAATGGCGGCAAAGCCAGAATTGAAAAGAAAGAATCGTTACATAAATATTTTGTCATGTAAGTAAGGAAGGAGGCATGCCTAACATTATGGAAATATTTATAATAAAAACTTAAATTTGATTACTACTGTTATTTTAGTTGACAAAACCAGAGTTCCGATTGAGAACAACGAGTCAGGATACATCAATGCATGCTTTGTTGACGTAAGTACCTCAGAGCCTTATTTGAACCTTTTTTTTTCAATTAAGTACTGTGCCCTAAAAGTTAATCTTCAACCCCATGAATTTAGTACGCGTGAAAAGATTTTTGATGTTTATATGTTAGAGAAAATGTTCTTTTTTCCGGAAAGCCAATAAAATACAAATGACTGACATTGGCGGTTCTGAGACATTCGAAAAAAGATTTTTTATGGCAATTCTAAAAATTCGTTTTAAGGCAAATCTAAAGCCCTAATAAAAATGAAAACAAGAATATTATGAATGATTTTCTCGTGTCCGCCTACTTTAGAACTGCTATAACCTATTTCCTATGTCTATTACAATAGACAACTAAAATTATGCAAAAAATTAGCAATACGCTTAGCCATTGTTTATTACAGATATCACCAACGGTACTTTATTTTTATTTGTTTAGTGTTTGTAATGTTTTCAACATAAAATACATTTGCTGGTGTTAAAATTAATTTATTATATTATGGCGGCTTTGGGTTATTACTTTTTGTTGTGTTGTTTTGACTTTGATATAATTGACTCGAAGGAATAAATTGCAGCGGCTTATTACTGTAAATTTTTTGACGATTTTTGACAAATATATTAGGTTTTGCAAATTGTTTGTTTCTCACATTTTGATTGAGGTTCGCCTGATATCTTGCTAGCAGTAATTCTCTCGGTGCAAGTATTGATATAGGAAGTAATGCAATTATCATCTACACTAGATTCTGGAAACCCGATGCTAATAATAGGCAATCGGAAAACAATATTAATTTATTGCCGTTTCATATTTCAGATCAAGAGTTTGGGATTGGAATTTGTATTTAACAATCGTTACGTTGCTAGATTTAATATAAATCAAGATTTCTCCGCATAATTTGCCGAACAAGCTTAAGGAGCAGTTACTTGCAACTATCAATTTCAATTTCAGGATTTGATCAAGAACACAAATTCATTGCAACGTAAGCACCTCTTCCTACAACAGTCAACGATTTCTGGTTGATGGTCATTGAGCAAAAATGCAATATTATCGCAATTTTGGCTGAATGTGTGGAAGCAGGAAAGGTGAGAAAATATATTGGTGGGTCTCATATATAAATGGTAAAGAGCCGAAGACATCTGGAAACTGTAATAGACTACACCTTGTCAAAATATATTCAAAAGTTTCCCACACTCCCCGTCCAAAATGTGATACTGGATAAGTATTCGTGTGTACTTACCGGATAAATTTAATTACAAGAAAATATGCAGGAAGGTTGCATTTGAAAATGATTTATATCGTGAAATATCGTTGACGATACATTGCGTCAAAAACTTGCACATGCCATTTTGATTTTAACCACCATGAATGCACCAGAATCAACGAAATAACCTGAAAATCCGAACAACAATTAAAAAATTAACAGTAATAGTGATCTGCCTTTTGAGAAGATTCAAGGTCTGAGTCCCGGAAATTTCGGATTATAAATATATGCGAACAACTCAACCTGTCATACAATGACTAAAATAGTTAGAAACTTGAAAATCAATTAGTATCAAACAACAGCAGCCCCGTTTGCATGTAATTAAGCACTTTAATGGTAGTTTGATCTAATGTAACTCCTCTAACACCTCCTCTAACAGCCAAAATGTCAGAAGTATTCGCATCATCTCAACAAGGAAGAAGCATATGGAATACTAAAAGTCAAACAAAGAAGAAGAGAGATTTTGTGGAGTTGATAGAAATTTGCACCTCAGCTCGGAGTTGAAGGTTAATTGTGTCTTTTATTTTTGTGATTTTAATGATTGTATTGTAGGCATATTTTAAAAGTCTGCAGTACTCAGCTACTAAAATCAAATTGGGTTTTTATATCTCAAAGAATTTGGATCTAGGGGCTTCACATATCAGAAGAAAAATTAATGGCTCTTTACTACGCATAAGAAATCCAATAAGTCGGTTAAGTGTCACTACATGGCAAATAAGAGGGAAAGGGAAAAGGGTATAATGCCGATTTCAGAAGTAGTAGAAAGTTTTAAAATAAAAATAAGTCACTTTCTCATTCAGATAAACACGACACATTTTCAATATGGCCTGAAAATTCCTGTCAAACAAATTCGAAACAAATTCTTGTTCTGATTGATGAAATGCAGCAGAACTTGAGGGCAACGATTTCACCGGTAGTTTTGATTATCAACAGGTAAATATTATTTGCATCACAACTTTATCATTTATCTAACTGCAGTGAGATTTTCATATTCAAATATTAATAATTGCTAACTAGCACTCAAACATAAAAATCTCATTGCCTGATAACATTAGCAATCGTCCACACATTCAATACGCAATTCTATGCAAAACAGCCAAGTATATAGTTTCGGGGATATCTCACTAGTTTTGCTAAACAAGCCTCAATGAAAGTCGGTTCTCTATATCGATCTCGTCATTATCTCACTTCCGAAATCATTTTTCCATTTGTACAAATCAATGATTCGACCCTGCATGGAGTATTGCTGTCACATTTGGGGCAGTGCCGCTGTCACCGTTCTCCGAATGCTCGGCCGTATTCAACGGCGCGTGGTTAATGTGATTGGCCCCAAACTTTCTTACGGTCTGCAAAGTTTGCCACACTCTGTTCATTTTACATGAATTTTAATGATTTTGTTCAAGGGAGCTTTCTGCTCTCGTTCATTCAAAAAAATTTTTAATTGGTCAACGCGATTGGCTACCAGGTTCTATTCACCTATTCACTGTGGAGGTTGTACAATTTCACAAACAGTTTTATGCATGAAGCTTTTTTTTCCAAGAATCTCTAAACTCTAAATTCCTTGTTTTCTCATTGCTTTTCTAATCGTGGTGATCTACAAGGCTTTAAAACTCATCGCGTTAATAGACATCTAGTTTCTATTCCTGCATTACATGTAGCTCTTTGCACTTTAGTGGCTCAATGAGAATTTTCAAGTATGATTTGTCTCATGTGGCGAATTTTAATAACAAAATCTTATCTAAACTAGTTTAACATTTGCCGAGTTTTCTGTTTGAAGTTCACTTTGAAATTCACTTGGTTAAATAGGTAAAATTACCTAAATTTAAACCGATGCTTAAACTAGGCTAATCATAAGCATTGTGAAAATGTTTTTGAAACAGAAAATTCGGTGATGATTAATTTCTTGAATGTATTATAAATTTTCTATATTAAACAAAACGACGATTACCTGTAGTTTACACAGTTTGTAATCAAATTACTACCTGGTTGCTGTTAAAAAGTATGCAATTCTAGCACTTCCTTTGAATAATTTGAATAATCCACGCCATATCATAATCATAAAAAAAGAATAACAAAAAACAAATATCATCAAATTTTCGTACCGCTGATAAATATATTTTTGCAGTGCCGTACATGGACGAGCATTAAGACTGTGTGCAAGACTGTGTGTCAACTTGATTGGTCGAATAAAACTTGAAAACAAAGTTGATGTTTTCAGAAAAGTGAAGGATCTGAGAGATTGTGGGATGGAGTCTATCAACATTTTGGTTGGCATTTATTTTTAAGAGATAATAGAAGTGTTCTAAGGTATAGGGGATACATAGGCTACTTGAATTTGGCCAGTGGGAGCAATAGGCAATCATTTTTATACATGAATATTTGATGCAATATTTTTTTTTTTAATTTGCTAGCATTCAACAACGGTACCATGGCCAATCTTTGCTCTAATTTTGCTTTATTTTATGCCACCTCAATTGTTAATATTTATCGTCAACCTCAACTTGCCTATTGATCGAAATCGCTTCCATCTGGTGGTATCAGGCACGTCTGGGAAGAACAAATACTCTCGTGTAGGTATTTTATACGCATGTTTTTGCTTGAATCGAAAAATATTCAAGTTGAACAAATAATTTGTAATTGGGTGTGTTATTTGCCGCTCTGTTTGTGTTGTCAAAAGTATTCTCGAGTGTTATAAGGTTAATAATAATTCTTTTATAATATTTCTTTCTCTTCAATGGCATACAAATACGACGTTTGTCAGAATCTATTGCATCTAAAGCATTTGATATTTTCCTCTTTTTCTGCAGAATCAAAAAATGTACTGCCAACAAGCTATCATGGAATACTTAAGCTCGTTCGAGCTTTATTCTAATTTCATATTGTAGAGGAAAGGACTATTTCAATTATTGAGCATTTTTAAATATTTTATTAACATATATATACGGAAAAATCTTTATAGTTTTTCTATAAGCATTTTTATAAACTCGCAGAATGAACTGGCAATTTTTCTGAAGCGTCTTGCTATAAATTGCGGCAAATAACGTTTTAAATGAATGTTTTGCTTAAAATTTCATACACGCCGTCTTTACAATAAAAAAAAAATGAATGATATCAGTGGTTTTCGGAATTTCCGAATGATACCCATGAACCCCTTATTTTAAGTGAAAATTTCATTTTTTAAAATAAAACTTTGTTCTCATTCATGTATTAATTGTCTTTCCCAATCAGAAAGTCACAACATGTTTTCATAGGTTTGACTCACTTATCGGGTCGTCGAGGCGCGGTCGGACTGGGTCGCGTGCTTATCAAGGTGGGGGTGAGTGGTATCTCTGTCTTGGGTGTTTATAAAACCAACATATCTCTCTTGTTTATTCCTTTTTATTCGACTCTTACAACAGGTAAAAATATATTAGGATCGCTCTCTAAAGCAATTCTTCTCATACGAACCAGTGCACGCATTTGATGATCTAAACAAGCGAAATTTGCATGGGTATTACAGCGTTTTTTATATATTAATATTTTTCTCAATCTAATATCTAATATCATGTGTTTTTTTTATCTCCTTCCATGTATTAAGATCATATCACTATCGTTAATAATGTGTTTTAATTTAATTACCATGATCCTTCGACAAGACATGAATTTGCCTTATAGCTGCAATGTACTTATGATTGAAGCCGAGATTACTGCATTTCAATGAAAGCACATATGACATCATATGCTATTTTATTTCTATAACTAAAATAAAAAAGTCAGAGACGTCTAGTCTAATAGAGTCTCCAAAAAATTTTAAAAACTAAACATTATGTGTAATCCAGAGTCGGTGACAATGCCCGAATAACCAAGAATTTCATCCGCAGAAGTTTTCCAAGGCTATAATGTTTTACAACTTCTTCGGCGATATTAACACAGCCAACAACTTCTCCACATAAATTGCAGAGAAAAGAAAATACTAAATATTATGAATATCCGATACTGTCAGCATCTATGCGTGTACGGATGAACTACTAATCTGATTGTCGCAACTGATCCTTGGACTTGCATAATCCAATATACACGTATGGTTGGACTAAAAGATTTAATGAACCGTTGAAATTTTTACATGCAAAAAATGATGACTTGTAATAAATCCTACGTTACTCAAGGATTCATCGTCGAAGTTACGCCCCCGTAGCTTCATACTAGATAATCGTCCTTATAATAATGTCTGGATGAAGGGGAATTTATTTCGTCGATGATCAATAAAAAAGTAAAATCATTTCAAAAAAATTCAAAAAAGTCAACTTTACGGTATACACCCCTTTATATAATAAACCTCTTGCAAAGATACGGAGGTTTGCAAAACATCGACTTTGCATGAATGTTGCATGAATAAACTTTTAACTCAAAACCGGAGAATGCATCATTTGATAGAAAGTGGTTGTGAATGAATTACAAGTACTAGTGCAGTACAGTATATTACAACACCTTATTTGATCATTTTTACTTAATTTGGAAAAGAATCTTGAAAAAAGAATGAAAAAATTGGAAAACTATAGCTTATAATCAAAGAATTGAAAAAATTAGAAGATAATTAGTTGATATATCATGTCGAGATTTCACTTGAAGTTTGTAAAACAACATTCTCATACACAGGTGCAGATATTCTCTCATAAACATTTTTTGATGCATCTGAAAAAAACGCAACACGAGTAAACACGATATATGGTTGAAATATTGGCCGAATTTGCGAAAACATACTCCCTATACAAACATAACCCAATTAAACACCTGATGCTTTAATTAGAGCAAGACATTTGTTTTTTTCGAAAATAATTGCGCAAGAAATTGCTTAATTGTAATTGGCTTACAGGTACAAGTTTGTTTGATCATTCTCAAGGTCAACAGAAAAATTGATTTACAAACTGCGAAACGTATATGCCACACGCAACTGATATAACGTATACACAAATTACCAAACTTGCTTTCAATACCAGGTTTTATGGGAGAACAGAAATATATAACTAATAATAAGCCTCAATATTACCTTCTTTAATCTGCTCTTGTAGGCCAGTATCGAGATCAGTCGGGAATCTTGGAGTTTCATACAATGTTTTATCGTGATCATATTCTTGTTTCTGTGGAAACGTGAACTCTGTTCCTGATTCCGGCTTCCGTCGACGTTTTACATAACACAAAGAGCTTGTTATTAATGCTGCAGTAACTACGACAGTTCCAAGCACAACACCAACAATCCAGATGAAGCTGCCTGAAAAAATACATATAGTTCAAAATATTAAAGGCCTATATTTTGCAATAGTTCGTGGAATTATAATTATATAGGTTGTTTATTTAAATGTATATAAGGGTTTTGGTACCTCATGATATAAACGATTATATATAATGATACCTGTGGAAGTGCTATAGAGTCTCCATTATCAAAATATTCGACTTTGCTTTCTTGAAACTTCACTTTATTATCATCAATCGGAGTAGATGTCACCATGTAAACGCTAATAATAGAATGTACGACGGTAATGTGATTTTTTGCAATTATTAGTACCCAATTTGCAGAAAGACAAATGAGATATTGTATTCCGGTAATTAAAGATAAAAATAAATGAGTGGGTAAAATTAAAAAAAAAACACACATCATCTTTGTAACGTACAGATCATATGACAAGTCACATGAATATAATAAATGATTGCTTTAAGCTAGCTAAAATACAAATGTCTGACTTAAACAGTTTTGCATTTTATACATTCACCTATATCCATCCCCAATATTGAGAGGCCAGTTTTTAGCTTCATAGTAATTAATGCCAAAGTTCGTGACGTTTATCTCCGTTATATCACAACCACTTATACTTCCATCTCCAATACTTAAAGAACGCGTCCGTTTTTGAAAAGTGAATCTGTAGAAAGAATATGATCAGAATAATATCAAGATTTTGATTCTTGTCACAAATATGTTGACCAAGCATCTAAGAATTAGTTGCAAGTTGAATTAGGTTAAGCTAAAATATTCCCTCTGCAGATGTTACATAGTAAATTTGCTTCAAGTTTTTTTTTGAATATTTTCGAATCGAATGACTAATTTCATATTGCCAAATTGCCAATTATTTGTTGTGTCGTAACCATCACCTGCAATTTTGTTTCATTTTGTAGGAATTAAAACGCGCAAGACTTACGATAGTGTTCAACATTTTGATAAAATTTCGATTTCCATCATATATTTTTTTTTCATAGCCACTCCTTAGAGTGGATCACCCTGTCCAAGGCCCTTTAACAGCGGCCACTTATAGACGGACAGGGTTACAATTACTGGAAAGATAATCATCTTTTCCTGTTCGGCTTAGCCTACCCAAGTTATTACACCCTGGGTTGGAGTGGTGGGCATGGATAAGCGAGCCGGACTCGCCGGTGCTCGAACCCGAGATCTTCAACCTGCAATGCCAATATGTTTAACCACTAGGCCACAGCGCCTCACATATATGTTTAAATGTTTTTTGTATAGTTTTTCACTACTTCTATCACTGAACAAAATTGAAAAACACCATGTATTCCTGCGTGCTCCACTTATGTAGCTATTAAGCTTTTTAAGAGATTTAAATGACGAAGATATAATACATGATGTGGTGCCAGAAACTGGGCACTGTGAACTTAACTGCTATAGTAAAGTGCTTTGTCTGCCCAGGCCAATACTAGCTTCCTTTTTGCATTTACAACACGCAACAAGTGCGTTAGTTAGGAATTTTCCATACCTACAGGGCATAACGTATATTGCAAAAAAGCTAATACCAAATGTAATATAACTCAAAGCAGAAAAAATCAAAAAAAAAAACATGACATTATTTACTGAATGTATCGAAATGGTGCAATATCCCATAAAATTGCGACCAGGTTAAAAATAGATAACTAAACCCGTTACCCTAAAGTCATACGAAAATATTTACCCCTTAATTGCCACAGCAAGATATTCTTCATTTGTGGGAGGTTGAGGTTTGAGTGCCTCACTCGAGACTTCTCGAAGTTTGGCAATATTGAATGTATCGTTGTGTAAGTTATTCATCTTACCAAGCTTCACAATGATAAAAACACAACTGCAATAAAAATAATAATATCACTATATCCAGACTAAAATTTTCAATTTATATATTGCATAGGATTTTTTTATAGCCCCTTCTTGGGGCGGATCACCCTGAACAACGACCTGTACTATAGCGGCCACTCATAGACGGACATAGTTGGGGTTATTGTAAAGACCTAACCAAGTTATCAGACCACAACGACCTGTACTATAGCGGCCACTCATAGACGGACATAGTTGGGGTTATTGTAAAGACCTAACCAAGTTATCTGACCCTGGGCATGGATTAACAAGCCGAACTCTCTGGGACTCGAACCCGAGACCTCCAATCTGCAATGCGGTAACGACTAGGCCATCGAGCACTCTATTTGAGCTAATCAATTACCTGAAAGCGTATAACGTTTCCTGTTGATATCGAGTCTGGCATGGCCCACTTAAATTCACAAATATTTAATTTGTTATTCTGCAATATAAAAGCTTCTCTGATAGAACCAGGTAAACCAATTCCAGTTGTTGTAACTACGGCATCGCTCCATTCCTCGTTGCATTTAGATGAACATAGAGTGATCTGATCAAAAAAAATTTCATTTTTATTGTGACATATAAAACAAAAATCTGATTAGCTTTTTTTTTGAAAATTTCAATAATCAGGTAAAGGCGGAATTAATATTAGTTAATAGTTTATTATTGAATAAACGTAGATTCATTTTAAAGCACTTGAAACAACTGCTATTTTCGAATCATATCTATTTTCAATTTAGTTTTTTTTCTACAAGTTGTGTTTTTTGTTTGTTATTTGTTCGAAAATGTTATTATGCTGAAATAATAGAAAACTTAAACCTTGACTTTAGGTATGAACATACGCACAAAATATTCAATTTAAAGCGGTTTTCCTGTTTGACGTTTGTTCCAAGAGGCCGAGTAACCAGGAAGTTTTCAACTCAATAAGGAAACAGCGTTTTTTCATTTTTTTTATTGAAGCACGCATGTGTATAGCTGAATGACCTAAATGATACTCCAAATAACCGCTACCCCTACTATGTATCGCTCCAGTTGTACGTCGCTTGTCACGTTGCTGGAGCTATAGAAAAACGAATAAAAAAGGTGTAATTCAATGTTCTGCTACAATTTAAAAACTTGTTTCCTGTTTTAGTGGGTGGAGATATTTTTCGTTTCTTTGTCAGGAAATTATACCGTTATATTGTATCGTGAATCTGGTAGAAGGTTTGTAATCTCGAACAATTGAGTTTTGTTGTCAACTGGATATATTACTTTTCTTTTGACAAGCGATTGACTGGAAGCGTTAAGTAAAAATATTTCCCATCTGAAAATGAAAGCAAAATGGGTAATTATGTAAAAGACAAAAAGACAAATATTTTTGATATTGAATGCATGAATTTATATCGAACAAATATTTTAAAAACATGTTATATAGGACTACATTACTTAATGAAAGATGAAAGGGGTTATAGTGCACAAAGTATGCCGGAAATATAAAACATTAAAAACAAAATTACATGCTGATTTTTCTTGAAATTATGAAGTCCATTAAAAGAAAAACTATTGCGAGTAATAGCAATATTCAGTGACTGCAAATTACCTGTGCTTGTTCAGTGGTAGACCACGCCAGGTTACATTAATTTTTCCTTCCGAATTGCATGGCTTCCCGACAGCATTTATTATTTCAGGACGATCCGTTTCTGTGGAAGCTATTTGATATTTATTATTAGTCTATATCCATATAAGCGTTGGTTATAGTCAATACGGGTTTTTAATTGTTTGATCAAAAAGGGTCAGTCAATACCAATCCACATTTTTACATATTTTTATCCATGCTACGTTTGGCTACAATGTAGGCTATGCTAGTCATTTGCAAAGCCATGCGTAAGTTATGAGTATAAACATTTAAATTGACGAACTCAGTCTATTAGTAACAATTTATATTATGTTTAAGAAAAATTTATACATACTTTATGTTATGTCATGTATATGAATATACATTATTATAATTATTTCTTGCTCTCACAAAGGCGACGTGTTGAAAAAATATCAATTGTCACGAAATACTAATAAAAAAACTTTACCTATCTGGCAGATATATCCAAGTACAGGTCCACAAACCGTATCATACCAACCATATATGTCTACTTTTATGCAATTCTGGCCATTATTTATTGCTCCCTCGACGCTACTTTCCCTGCAATCAAATATAAATCATTCAATATCATCATGGTTATTGTATTCAGGAGTCCGAAAAATATAATAAATAAATAATGATTTTCCTTTTGGCGTCTGATATTGTTTAGCTCGTGTGGAAAAGTTTTATCAATAAATTTTAGATGTTTTCATATAAAAAGTTCTGCAAACGCCAGGTAATTTCTGACAGGCTGTTTGAGAAGAGTTCTTGAATTTCAATTGAAATAATTGAGATGAATAATGATAAAATTAGTGAATCTTCCCAGCCCAGTCACATACCGAAAAAACCAATCCGTGTAACTAGTTTCCATTCCATCACTCCATCTATATCCACCATCATAATACTTCAATCCAATGTAATGAGCACCCGCATCGCTGCAATAATGAAAAAAAAAAACGCTAATGAGCGATTTTACAAATTTCGAAGACTCTGGTCTAATTCATTTTTTGCACCAAGTTTGGTCAAAGTAATGTGTCATAGGTATGAAGTTCCCGTGAATTATTGAATGAAATTATTGCATTCACAGGCAAGTAAAAATGTACAATGATCACTACAACTTCGGACATGTTTTGTGAACTATTTCGACGATAAAATACGAGTATGAATATATATATATATATATATATTTGAATCAACATATTTATCCATTTCGGTTTAAATTTCTCTTTAGTAAATGTATCATTGCGACAAAATATACATGTGAAATAACAAAAAAAATGTTTAAAAATAGCTGAATTGGAACTTCTAATAAATTAAATTTTAGTTCATTATGACAATTGCTACGCCATGGTCTGCCTGAAATTAACTGTCCTGATTTTTAACTTTGAAGTTGTGAGGGCATTTTTGGGAAGCAATTTTAAGTATGTTGTCATTCGCATGGGTATTGACTTATTTTAGAAGTAACGGTATATTCGCTTTGGTTTTTTCAATAATCTTTTCCATTTTTCCATTATTCCATTTTATTTTATTACTTCCATACAAGATAAAGCAAATCTAAATAATATTTTTCTGTATGTATAGAAGTTAGTTATTGGGTGTGCAATACTTGATCGAAAATACCAATGAGGCCTTGCAAAAATATGCGTCACTGATGGATTCTGCCTGTAAGGCGCGGGCATTGGATACCTATACATATAGGATAAAATGATATGTGACTATATTCGACACAATTATTCGATATCGGTTATATCGGTTTCAAAGTCCTCAATTAGGTAAAGATATTCAGTCCCATATGAAGAACTTTTTTACAAAAAAAAAAAAAAAAATACCCAATCAAATTCTTTACAGCATCGTTAAATGATGATGTTTTAGCGTCCACCAGACGCCCGTTCCTCCATGAACATCGACTTCTGGCTACTGCGTTTCCCACCGGCTGATCAAATCGTTCTAGGATGTATCCATCATAAAAGCTTGTCGCTACAGGATCTTCAAAATATTTTTTAGTTAGTCAATTATGCATAACCGTATTCCACAATGCGTGACTCTAAGCTACTAAATGAAATGAACAACAACAAACTAATCTCAATTTACGAGTGAAATGTCCCAAGCAGATCAATTAACAAAAAGCATGAGGTTTTTGCATCATACATATTACGATTGGTGTAAAAAAGTAAATCAAAATATTTTCCATCAAATGAACGACTCACATGATTGACAGATAAATCGTGTTGTTGCACTACAAACCAAATCAACCCATCCTCCACCTTGTATGCACGCGCAATCCTGCTTAGGATCATTTCCATCATCCTCATTCCTTAAAAATTTTAAAATTCCATCTTATTTTGCGTTCATGGAAAACAAAGTCTTATCACAGATTTAAATTTGATTCAAAATTTCAAATGGGTCAATGTGAATATTTCATGTTTATTCGATGAATAGACTCTCCATGTGGCAATTCTTGAGCAGGAGTCTACAGGACATAAAATATGCCATTTTAAAGTATTTGGTAGGTGGTTAGACCAATGGTTTAAAACAAACAAACGCGAGAAAAAGTTTGCGTTCAAATTTGTTTATCATAGTTAGATGTTTTAGCTGTTCGCGCAAAATTATTAGTCGATTCTCCTGTAATTATTTATATATAACAATGGGCTGAAGGCACACTTCTTGTTGTCCTGACGATTCAGGAGAAAAAAAAATTCTATTCTTCAAATTAATCATACTGAAATTACATATCTGTACACGCGAAAAGATATAAGCAAATTGTTTACCAGTTGGTATAAGTAATCGCAGTTTTATTCCTATCCCGCCATTTATTATCCGTCTCAGAAAATTTTATGCCCATCAAATAATATTCAGTCGGACTGACCCTGTAAATAATGAATAGAATCATAGTCAATGTGCTATTCAGTAAGTGAAAGAAAGTCCTTGGAAACAAGCTTACCATTCTAATACTACTTTATCCATTTCTCCATCCTTTATCTCAATCAACCAGGCTCCTCTCATTGAACATATATTTGAGGCATTTTCGTATCCAATAACATTGTAATCAAATTTTTCTAGAAGGTTCCCATCATAAATCAAAGTAGATGACGCCGGTTGGACTAAAAGATCCAAAACTGAACAATATAATTCCTGCAGAGTGACTGTTTTAAAAGTGCATAAAAATAGCTATTCGTCAATTCGTTCAGACTTTCGCCCGAAACTTCCATATTGTTGATGGATCAATTTACAATTACAATAAGCTAATGTTTGTTTCAAAAATATTTGTACTCTGCGGCAGGCGGAAAAGCTCCATTCCCATAATGATAAGAAATAGATACAGGCGTCAAAGTAAATTTTTTAAAGCTTTTGGGTTTGAATGAAGGTTAGCTCCTTGAACCTGAAAAACACGTGTCTGGAAAACAGGTCGCCTTTAACAACTTATATTTTTTCAATCACAAAAATTAGGTTGAATATAGAGATGGGCCGATGTTTCGGTATCGGCAAGTATCGGTGATTTTTTCAGTATCGGTACTGGTTTCGGAAAATTTTCATCACCGATACCGCCGATACCAAAACCGATACCGATATCTGATACATCTTTACAACGGAGCGTACAAATACGCTTCATTTACTGATAATAAATGGAAAGACCTCGCATTCCATTGCTCTGAAAAATACTTAAGGCATGTCTCGCGTGAAGAATTTTGTTTACAATTTGGGTTCTATTAGAAACCCATCAATCCGCTTCCTATATGCTCTTTTTGATGCAGATGTTAAGGTCGCACTACACGTTTGCGTAGGTTGCAGTTTTTTCCTGGTTTGGTTCACGCAAGCGCAATGTTCTGCATGCATCTCCTTACGTTTTCAATGAATCAGGACGGCTTGCTATGAAAGCTACCGCAGAGCGCTTGTTTCTTTTTACGATTTTGTGCTTTGTACGCATGTGAACACGATTAACGAAATGAAATGCAGGGAGGTATTGCTGTTTTTATTTTATTTCTCGAACGTAATGCAACGCATCGGTAAGGCAACTTCATGTGTATTGTGGTCTTGACCTCAATGAGGTGTCACGTTAGTTGTGTAACCACGAACATTTGCTCTCAATTCTTGGACCCATGTATGCTTGAACGCAGCAACAATTCAGTATATTTTCATCCATAAAAGTTTGTACTCAAATGGATGCGAGAGATCAAGGGTACAAACGTACGCAGGCGCACACATACGATTACTATATTAATACTATATTAAGGGCATAAATATGTAGATACAAAACGGTATTCAACATATTTAACAAAGTACTCGGTATATAAATTACGAAGGTGGTATCGGTACTTGTATAGGTATTTTGGTATCGACCAATCCCTAGTTGATTATATAGATACATCACAGAAAAACTGAAAGGTGCAAAAATATGTGGATGTAATTTGAAGTTCGATATAGTGATTATGTGCGATAGAATAGTTATTAAACACATCCTCTAACAACGTGATCTTGTGCGCTAGGATATTTTCTTCCTGGTGATACCTTTGCAATGTTTTTGCGGTATTTCAAAACGTTTTAATGGGTAATTTTGTTCGAAATTTTATAGTCCGATTTGCGTCCTTGCGTCAACTAGATTCTTGAAACACGTAAAATTTTGCGTGATGACGCAGCGTCAATTACGTAACAGCGTCTTTTAAGATAAGAAATCCACGCTTACAGCCTTCGTTGAATGTTTATTTCAAAATGTTTGTCGAGTTCGGCCGGGGTACGCAAATGTGAAGTAACATCATTTCGAGGCAATACTTTGTCGAGTCGAATTAAATTTGATAAACATTGTTGCTAGTAAAAACTTTTGATGCCGATTTCCATTCGAGAAAAGTAAAGATATTACACGAGAGATCGGACAATAGTCGGCGTATATCACGGGCGTTGTACATTTCATCAGAACCGCGTTATATCAGACATCTTTTTTTTCCAAATACGGTTGGATTTCTTTTGAAAATCGTTATTGAATTAAGTTTTGTTACAGATTACATGATTACCCAAAAGTTCAATTCTTCGAAGAGAAGCCGATATGTCGTTGATATCGACGTAACTACTTTACATTACCGAAATGTGGTGCGTGACGCCACGACGTTGAATGATAACAACGACGTCGTTTGTGTATTTGCGAATGACGTAGCGACGCAATCCGTGCGTCAGAACTGATCGCTAATTTTTTTTTGAATTACGTCGCAAGTTGATCATACAAAAATTGCGATTAAAAACTGTTTAAACATACCTCAAAGTTTATTCAACTACCGATAGAAAAGAAATTGATTTCGCAGCTAATCATTTCGTTCCTTTTAGAAAAATAATGCTAGAAATTAAAGAAATCTAGAAGAAATGATATAAATACATAATATTTTCAAAAACAATAATTGAAACAAATAATTGATCATTTTTCCGTCGAAGGTTTTGCGTAGTCAACATTCTGAACTTTTATTTCCCACGCTAAAATCTGAATTAACTATAATTGGCGAGAAGTTATAAGCTTTAAACTCATGCAAATTTTCTGTGTTTTTGTCTCGACTTGGGATAGAGCCGTGTGCGCTCAGGGTGAGAGAGTATCGTCGATCTGGCGCGTACAAATTCTAAGAGTTAAGGAAGATGTTCAATCAATTAAAATGTGTATAATCCCCAAGTTTCTTACATTCCAGTGATCTTAAAAGAATACTTTATAAATATTTAAAATAAACTAAAAAAAAAATATAACTAAAATTCTTTTCCAATCTTTTCTATGTATCAACTTACGTGACTGACATACGTATCTCAATGGTCCGTTGCAACCAATGCTCAGCCACTTATCATCTTGTATAATTGAGCATTTTTGACCAACAGGACCCTGTGAGGCCTCATTTGCATTACTCCTGTTTAAAAAAACTTTGTTTAAACTCAATTGTGAAAAACGTATTTTTTGTTTGGACCAGACGAACGGCAGTTGCCCAAAAAGTAAAACATCGAGCAGAAATCTTTCCAACTTCTCACAATATACCTTCCATAGCTGCAAAATGTTGTTGGCATGTTTCGATAATACAATTTCGATTTTTATATAAACAGTTATGAAGTTGGTGCCCAACGGTGAATTTGGATAATCCACTATTTATTAATCAATGGTTGCAAAATCTTTCAACATTGGATTGTATCTACAATGCCTCCAACTCAAAGAATGTTGCAATTTCCATCGAGCGAATATTGCAAGAAGAGAAAGAGAGAAAACTCTTCCAATATACTATTTAACTTTTAACTAGAATAATTCATTTTAAGAAATATAAAATTTTAACATTTCAATGACACGCTTTGGAGTATTATTTCTTCAGTTCTAAAATCTAAGCAGTTGTTATTTATCAGGATGGTCAAGTTTTGACTTTGCGCTGATTTGGTTGTTTCGGGTAAATAGGAATTAATAGAAGCAATCAATTTTCAAAGAACCTAATAAAATTCCACAAGCATTTATCAAAATGCCTCACCACTGTGTGTAGTTGGGTAGTCTATGATTGCTCCATCGCCATTCGTTGTCAAGGTACTTTAGATTCATGAGATAACTCTTATCCTTCACTCCGTCGCTTTAAAAATTAAAATGAAAAGTTTCTGACAGAACTAAAAGAGCAATTGTACAATTAATTGTAAATTAATTGTTGCGTATATTTAAATCCATAGTTACCAATGATATCAGGCATAAAAAATTTGCTTACTCCATAAATATTTATACCGTTGAATGTGCTGTAGTTGTCTACAGCAGTTATCGGTAACAATGTTTTTTTTTCCAATTCCCGCCAAAAAAATTCCAGGTGATTTAGATGCTTTAATATTACTACTTTATATTTATATAACTTTAATCATATACCGGGTTGCACTCAAACGCCAAATTTTGACTTTTTTACAGACTGTAAAGCAACAACGTTCCATGTAATATATATTCACGAAGAAATGTCAAGTCTATAACTCGATATCTTACAATAGATCAGAGGTTCCAGTTAGCAGATCAATAGTTTTTGGTTCAAATAACCAGGCTCCTCTGGCTGTGCATCGTTTATCAGCTTCGTCTGCATTAGCAACTTCGTCATCAAATCGTTCAAATAAATATCCCCCGTAAACTTTGGATTTGGCTGAAATAAAGATTGCATTTACTCCCGAAGAAAATATATTAAATGGTGACTGATATTACAAAATATTTTTGCAATACCTACTTCGTTCCAGACGAAAAAAGTGCCCATAATATGGTAATTTCTAGAAAAAAATCGAATAGTCGAAAACTCGGATCAGTCGATCCCATTCATTTTCAATATAGTTATTTTATCTTTATCGCATATGGACAATACTATGTTTCAAAGGTTGGAAATATGCAATTACTTAAAATAACCTGTGGAGTTACTGCATTTTTATCACATGGTACCCATGCGCTTTTTCATTTATTTACAAATTTCTACTTACATCGTGCGATTATTATTAATTAATATCTAGCGCTTATCAATCAATAGTACATACCTTGAGCAATCACTGGTTTTCCAGCAGAAAGGACAGCAATAACAACCAGGATAATTTGTAAACACATTGTGCAGTTCATACAATGAGCGCATATCAGTATTTAGCAAAAGTCTATCGCTTTATAATCAACTTATTATTATATAACCTATTATTATATCATTATAATCAAGAAATATACGTGAAAATAAAAGATAAAAACGTGCTTGAATATCAACAAAATGAAATGTTTGTATGTTATTACGTATTAGTTCGGTAAGATTTTCAGAATAGCTTAGTAAACGCCAATAATCATGACCCCATTTCAGCCCTCAATGGGGGAAAACAAAACATCATTGCGTTGACACACAGTTTCTTCTTTTCGTTTTTCTGTACTGCAGTTATATATCTGAAGCTGTAAATATAGCCTAATTTATGTTTGCACATACGAATGTAGTATTTTTTTACAAACACGAAATGAACATATTTATCTAACAATTATATATTTCTTATTATAAACATCCTTTCCTCTTGTATGTATCTTATACTGAACGTTTAATTACAACAGTGGCGTCGAAGAGATTACATTTTTACATCACATAAATAAACTTTGGTTTAAGCTATTTCTAAACCTAATACGAGCTACCGTAGCCTAGTGTTGACGTAATGCATTGGAAGCGGAGGAAGATCATACTGCATATGTTATGTAGCTTTACTATATACGTCAGATAAGTAACCTTCGCTGCCATTTATGAAAAAATAACCTGACGTCAGAAAGACAGATCTATTATTACATAGATAACACTGGCATTTAGTCTATAACAAATATCCAGATTTATGCCTTTGGTTTCGTTACTTTTACCTCTGGTTATAGTATATCACGAGATTTCTAAGATGCAACAACACTCATGTAATTGTGCGAGTGGAAGTCGTCATGGTAAATGAATTCAAAATGTACCCTTAATCTCTGTTTATATAGTTGAAGACACATGACAAACGGAGAGATTGCAAAACCAAATAATTTACCTGATTTTGATATCTTTTTCTTGGCACATTTGCATCTTTGTAAATTATCCCGAACCATTATCTATAGTGATATAAATTTTATTGCCAAATTTCGACATTTCATACTACCGAGCACCAATATAACAAACCTATATTTAATGCTTGGAATAACCAAATCATTCGGAATTCGAATCAGATTCGGATAATTTTTTCGAATCGAATTTCCATAAAAATAACAAATATCCCATTTTTACTATCACTATTATTGACTCCAATTATGATAATTAAGAAATTTACAGTTACGAATTGCAAATATTAGCCTCGCGGGCTTGAAAGCTACGCCATTTTCGATTACACTACAGTCAGAGAGTGGGAATGTCCATTTTGCCGGCAAAATGCAATTGATTTTGGTCAAATTTCGCCAAAATCGATTGCATTTTGTCGTTAAAAATGGAAAATTCTACCTCTCTTAGCAAGTTTTTGTTTCTATGACCGAGTCACGATTGATTCAAATAATCCTTATCTCGAATCAATTTGAATCACCGAATGAATTTCCCAGCCCCAACTATAGTGCAGATTTGATACAAGCGTTTATATCAAATATCTACAATCGACCGCCCTCGCTTCCTGTATTCTTCTTCTATACTTGCTCGTGGTGGGTGGCACGGTTGCCATTTAAGAATTGAGGAAGTGTTAGTGCGCCAATTCCTAATAGCGGTGGTGGTTATTGTTTTCAATATTATTCAACACTGTACAATAGCACGATCATCCGAAATATTCAGTGTATTCGAATTCACGAGTTTAAAAACTTTGATGCATACATTTGTTGGCATGTCAACGCGATAACAAATTAAACAAGTTGCTTCATTCGATAAATAATGTTTAAGGGTTATTCAGAAGGTTGAATACCTACATTGGTTTCGCAGTTATTACATAAAATCCTGGTACATTCGGATCCTACATCCTACATCCGCACACCCCTGATGGAACACTATTCTAGGTTTCGACATTTAGAGAACGTGATTTCATAAACTGGTCATAGAAAGTCGCTATTGATGCCAATTCATAGTCTATCAAATGCTACTGGATATCAAGCTAATTTTTACCTTCCTGGATATTGAATCAAAAATTTGCTAACGATGAGTTCATTGATAAATATTGCATGACTTATTTTGTTCTAATAAGTTTAAGAATAAGTTCAACCTTGTTCGGGTATTCGGTGCGCCAGGAATTTCTTTTATGGGCGCGAAACCTGGCAACCATTTTTAAATTGTGTGAAACATTAGCTGGGGCAGCTACCTTGCCAAGCAGCTAAGGCTAGCTACTTTTGGACCAGCCGTCTGCAGCGAAGTATGGATATAAAAGAGATAATTTATTTTTATTTTCTTTAATAAGTTGCCTGCGATTTAAAAAAAAAAGCAGTGACTTCACAACACTGTTCACCTGGTTTGTTGCTCAAAATAAGTGGCAGTCCCCGCCTGTTAAGTTAGGCCTACGTCACCTGATTACTGAAGTAGGTTATACGACTACTACCGTCAACGTGTATTTTGGTATCCTACAGACTGGTATTAAGAATGCATTGTTCGCAACTGTATCATCCCAAGCAAGCAGGTAATACCAGGAAATAGTGCAATTCTCGAATAGCACAATGGTAGAACTAATGTTAGAATAAAATTTCCAACCCGATATCACGTTTAATTTGTGCTTATTGCATTAATTATTTTTGTGTAAAATTTTGAAATCCTGTTGATGACGGTCAACTTTCCTCACTTCATTGAGGTCTTATTCCCACCTGGCTTGGACTCAATTTTGAAAATGTATATTGCTCCTTAATATAGCGGTTAGGTTCTGCACATAATATTTCTATTATTTACATGTAACTCTTTTTTAAAGTAGTGTTCGTTAGTGGGCTATGTCATTTTCGAAATAAGAATGGGCGTTGTTTTGAATTTATTCCTTCTCATTGGGCGCTTCAGGTTCGATAAAATATAATTGAAAAAATTCTTAGGATTTTTCGTAAGTATTCACATATTACCGCTTTGGAATGTTTTACTGCGATTGGAGAAAATTCGCCTCATATCGAACCATGATATAATCTGAGGAAATGCTAGTAGGCTCAGTCATTATTTATTTTTCTCATTACCAGGTGCAGAAGTTGCTTTTAAACTGAATACTTTGTCCTCGTTGACATCCGTCACTGGTAACGCAACAATATAATTTTTTATAATTCCAATATATCTTTTAATAATGTCCGCAAAAATTTTAGATTTTGTTTATTTCAAGTTACTTAAAAGCTCAATTAGAGTAACACTTGGCAGGTAACTCTTAACTCGAAAAAGACTAAAGTTTTATCAAGTAATCGTTACACTAATACAGATGTAACTCAAATTTCGTTATCTGGTACTGTTCTGGAGGAATCCTTAAATATTCGTCTTGGACTCACACTGTCTGAGGACATGAGTTGGAATGAATATGTCACTAGTATTACTCAACAAACCTCGATGAAAGTCGGTTCTCTATATCGAGCTCGCCATTATCTCACTCCCGAAATCATTCTCCATTTGTACAAATCTTTGATTCGACCCTGTATGGAGTATTTCTGTCACATTTGGGGCAGTGCCGCTGTCCCTGTTCTTAGCATGGTCGATCGTATTCAACGGCGTGTGATCAATATGATTGGCCCTAAACTTTTTTACGGTCTGCAAAGTTTGTCACACCGCCGCAACGTTGCCTCACCACGTTTATTTTACAGATATTATAATGGTCTTTGTTCAAGGGATCTTTCTGCTCTCGTTCCTCCGAACAAATTTTTTTAATCGGTAAACACGATTGGCTACTCATTCGCACCTATTCACTGTGGAGGTTCCACAATGTCACGAACAGTTTTATGCAAGAAGCTTTTTTGCAAGAATATCTAAACTTTGGAATTCCTTGCCTTCTTACTGCTTTCCTGATCGTGTTGATCTACAAGGCTTTAAAACTCGCGTTAATAGACACCTATCAGGGATGGGGATTCCTTAGTTCCTGTTCCTGCATTTCATGTAGCTCTTTGCACTTTAGTGGCTTCAGGAGAATTTTCAAGTTTGATTCTTCTCCTGTGGCCTTGCTCTGAGCGAATTTCAATATATAAAAAAAGTCAAATGTTGGATAATAATAGGACGAAATCGCATCAATT
>OZ023139.1:23612796-23671799 GCA_963675895.2 Styela plicata | reverse complement strand
CATATCCACCAGACACGCGAAGAAAATGGGTTTCATTTATTTTGGTGGTGATGGGCTGTAAAAAATCTATCAACATTCTTTTGACTAAAATTGGATGAAATATTCGGCATTTCGGGCAAAATGAAGGTTAGTTAACTCTGCTGCTTAGACACTCGAAAATTGCCACATTCACAAGAAAGGTTTCCGAGAAGACATACAAGTCTTCTGCTATTTTTCAATACTTCTATGAAATAGAAATGATGGTAATTTTACACCTTTTCCATTCAAATACCACTAATTAAATGTCGAGCACAAGGAGACGAACAGGAAACTGTCATTTTCAGTTTTTGCAGTTATCAAGTGACTGCGTGAATTGCCCTAAATTGTTCCCCGTGTGTCGTATGAAGCCAGTGAATAGAAATGAAGAACTGGTAGAACTGGCTTGTAATCGACAACGGTGGATAGTTACCACTCGTAACTGCGCTTCAAAATAGCACACGTCAGTCCTCTCTGAAATTTCCTTCCCATGGCTGAAATTTGGCGTATACAATCAGATAATAAATATTTTCAAAAATCTCAAGAAGGTAATTAGAGTACATTAAGTGATCTTTAGACGAATTACCTTCCCAGCTTCGACACATCTTGTTAACATGGCCATAACTGTGCAATGTTGTTCGACGACCATTCTCCAGAAATCCACCACTGTGTGCGGTAGAGGCCCTTGTGTTGCAATGAATGTTTTCTGATAACCCTAGGTTAAAACGAAACATGATATCATAATGAACTATAAATGACATATTGTTGCGCATGTTGAATTGTGTAGGATGAAGGAAGTAATCACGCTTGCAGAAGTAAAATCAGGAACACATATGTCAATGGTACTGAAATTATACGGTGACTGGAGGAGGAAAAGGTTAATAAAGCAAATTTAAAGATAACAATAAATGACCCCTCAACCGATAGGGTAAAAAAACAATACCGCTATAATACCAATGTGATTACTTTACAAAGGTACTGCTTTTACATATTGCTTTTATCTCTGAATAAAAAAAATTTGGTTGAAAACATTTTGTTTCGAATATTTTGACAATATTGTGTAATGAAGTTTCAATGGATGAAAAATAAAATTTCATCCAAACTAACGGTGACTAAAGCATTTGCTTGCGTGGAATCTGACAACGCTTTATTCACAAGGTCAATGATGGAAAAAAGCACTTTTGTACGTCTTTCTGGTAGAAACTATTTTCAAAAACGTCGTATTATTGTTTAAACACTGGCTTTATATCATGCTGCGAGAGTCTGATCACTGTACAGGCAATAGCAACTCTGTTATAACGCACCAATCTGTCATAATTGATTGCAGTATAAACGTTTAAGGATTGAAATACTTCCGAAACTTACGTTAACATAACAAGCGTTGATATATCCATCGAAACCATGTCCTTTGAGTGAAACCCTGGAAGAATCATCTAAAAAGAGCATATATTATGTTTACGGTTTAAGATTCAGACAACCATGTAACGTGCCACTACACAATTAGTCAAAATTTGAGAACACGTTCTACATTGTAGTTGAATGCAATTTTATATTGAAATCGTACCCAATCGGGTAACGAAAAATTAGTTAGCGGATTAATTTATAAAAAATTATTCATTATTGAAAACAGAAAAAGAGCAACATGCTCGATTCATTGAAATTTTATTTATCCATTAGCTGAGAATTTACAATAGGACAACTCACACGGTAGTATATTTTTTATATCTATTTTTTCTCATCATCTCCTCGCTTCCACCCACTGTTGATGGTGGGGCATTCGCTCTTGATTTTAGGTTTTGATTTCCTATTATAAAATAAGAAGCGAAGCTAAAAAATACATCTTAACCGACGTTAAAGACCTTTATTGCTTATATTATTGATGTTTAAAAAGAGATCGATTTGACAATAGTATTACTTCAGAATATTGATTTTATCTTGATATATAAAAAAGTAACGTGAAATCATCAAACTACCGAATGTAAACACTTGTTACCGATATAGGATTTTCTCCTGGCGTGTCCTATCAGCCAATGCAACAACAAATTTTGTGCAATAAATTAATTTAGTTCTAAGTTGAACCGCTTGTTCAACGTTGATTAACCGCTCCCCATGTGATTTGTGAGTTGGCACATTAAAAATTTCGTTTTGAGGCTCATATCGTCCAAGCTTTGCCATCACAAGCTATGACATGCCATGTTTTGATCTTTTTTTTATCTTATCGACATCTGTCATTGGTCTAGCTTTGCGTGTCAAACTTTCATTTGATTAAATGCCATATTTTAAAATTTACTTGGTATTGCTCCCGGAACTGCATATTGTCATCAGCTTTTAACATCTTATACACTCTTTGAAGCATGGCAAATGGAATATCTGTATCGGATCTTATTGAAACGTTCTCGTAGATTGGTGCGTCTGATAAAATGTAAATAATAGTCACATACTTCTTAATATAAATTTTCCAAGGGATTTCTCTGTTCGGCAACTGTTCGGGCTTTTATTAAATTGAGTTTATTTAGCATGGGGCACTGATGAGCCGCAAATTCAGTTGTTCGCAACGCATTTTTATATCTTTTTGAACGAGTCATAAACGAATCATTAAATGAATCAAATCAATTTGCTCCTTCATTCAAAATTTTACACCCTTTTGTCAATAATATGTGACTCACCTTCAGCTGGGCTAGAGAAAGTATCAATCGGATAATCTTCGGATTGTTTTTTCATTCCACGTCGCCTAAAAATATAACAATTCAACAAGTGATATCTCTACAATAAATTTGAGATAGTGCTGTCCAATTATAAATAGAAATATGTAGTAGTTGCTAAAGACCATAACCCAATTTTCAACATCCAGCTGTCATATCCAATAACGAGAAGACCTCCTATGATTTGGAAGTTAAGAGAAAGTCAAATTGCTCCTCATCTTTTAAAAACAAATCAAATTTACGTCTGAAATAAACCATACCCTGAAAATAAGCTCAAAACTCAAATATATACTTAACGGGTTAAAATTTAATTTGGTAGCTAATATTGATTTACACGTTGCGCTTAAGACCCCTCCAACGAGATAAGTGAATTTCTGAATTATTAGCGAAATAATTACAATGATATTCAAGATTTTATTGGAGATAACACGAATTGCAAACCAGGCATATTGAAAGATAGATAAAATACAATAAATATTAGATAGATAAATCGAATGTCTATCCGATGAAACCGAATTGTTGAAACCGAAAAATAGTAATTTAATGAGCAGTGTAAAATAATAATTTCAATACGTCAAATGATTTTAACATCCGCGTTTAATTTTTGAAACATTGGTGGTAATAAATACCAATAATTTTTTACATATTTCCATATGAATTTTATCTATAATAGTCCTATCGTACGAAGCATTGAGTGACTATGAATAAACATAGATTCTTTATTATTTAATGAGATTCGCTTGTCTCGAACACATATCTAGAAATCAATCAATCAACCTTCAATAAGTGGTCAAACGCGAGAATAATTGGGCATTCCGGTATCATAATGTAAAGATGCGCGTACAGATGAAAATTTTGTCAGCGTCATGCACATACCTTTTCCACATGTAATAAGTGGCTCCAATGATAACAATTATGAGTATCGGACAAATGACAACTGCTGCAATCCAACCAAGCGCTGCAGAAAACAATAATACATTTTTGTCTCATATTTTGTCATGTAATTGTAAGATGAATTGTGTTTATAATTCGTAACTCACAAAAAATCACAACGAGGTATTCGTGCGTCGTTGCTAGTGTTTGAATATAATAAACTAATGAAACTCAGAAATTTTCAAGAGAAAAATTAATAGGAAACCAAATGTCTCTGTATTGTACTCACGAGGAGATCCGTTAACAAAGGAAACAATTGGACTTTTCTGAGAAAATGTTACCCCGTCGCCAGATGGTGTCGATGTTACAGTGTAAAACCTAAATAAAATGTGATATAATTAATAGGAAATTATGTGAACTTGGCAATAAATAAATGTCAATTAGCACAATACTTTTGTTCGGTTTTAGGTTTAAAAAATTGTTTGTGTTCTCGGTTATTTTTCTAATGTTCTATATTCTTCCTATTTTCTAAGAAAAACATCAATTTATTACGCCACGTGATATGCTTAAAAATATAATGAAATCTAAAAAATATAACTGCAATTTTACGGTATTATTAGCGCCGGTCGGTGGACACTGAAGCTGTTAATTCTTGTCAAGACATTAAAAAATTAACATTCATGTTCATGAACTAGTTATGACTCATTCCCTCGTAAAGGCGCACGGAACTACTTATTTCTGTAAATATCTCAAAAATTCTTGCGGGATTACCCCTCATTATCAAAATTTAAAGGTGATATACCTTCCCCCAACTCTATGCAAATGTTGAAACATTTATGATTCGATTCAAGATAACCACCCTCAACTTTCGTCACACTAAATTTAAATATTTGTAATAATTGCATAGGTCATGAGAGTATTAAAATAGATAATTGCAATCAACTATTTTTTACTCGTTTGTAAAACTTAAACACATTTACATCATATATGATATCCAATCTTACCCATATGCAGTTCCATCCGTCCTCAGCGGCCAGTTTTTACCCGTGTATTCGGTGCCTACAGCAGCTCGTTTTCTCCGGCGACGGGTTCCTCTCCATATTAAATTAAGATCACATTTCATATCAACACTGTCATCACCAAGTAGAATAATGTAGGTTTGATTATCTCCAATCTCCTCTCTATAACAAGAAACAAATGCAAAACATAAAATTTTTCGGATAATTATTGTGTCCGACGTTAGATAGATTATTACGGTATCTATAAATTTATTATTGAAATAACTTCCCAGCATCGTAATAAAGATACTAAATATGCCGTTTAACCCAAATTCCAATATCCTGTGCAACTGTTGGAAAATCTTCTAATATGCGAATAGTTGGTGATAATAATATGACTTGGAATGACTACGTCACAAATATTGTTAAAAAGGCTTCTATGAAAGTCGGTTTTCCATATCGTATATTTTTCATCTGACATTATACATCATTTATACACCTGATCCGACCCTGCATCAAGTATATTTTTACATTTTCAACTCGACTAGTTACTCATTTTCATCCATTCACTGGGGTAGTTGCACAGTGTCACAGACAATTATCTGTAAAAGGTCTTTTTCCACAAACTTATGTGATTTGGAATCCATTGACTTCCCGATTATATGGAGCTACAAGCTTTCAAAACTTGAGGCAATAAGTGTTTTTTCGAGAATGAAGGTTCTTTAGTCCTCGTTTCTTTCCTCGTGTAGCTCTTTCCACAACGGTTGTTTACTTATTATTACAGTCTTTTAAGACCTTGCACTGAGTGAATTCAAATAAAAAAATGAAAATTAGAAGTTTAGTCAAACGAGTCACCTGGGAATAGCCATAGCAAGATAGTCGACTCCGAATTGTTTTTCGATTTTTGCAGATTCTGCTCTGTTCAGATCATCCATGGTGAAGATTTGGCTGCTGTTAATCATATTTCCTTCGTTGACGATCACAAAGACGCAGCTGAAGTGAAAAATATATGTCAACAAAATAGCTGTTAGAACTTCGCCTTTATGTTAATATGTGTATTCAATATGTAATTTATACACCAAAACATTGCATAGTTTAACGCACAATTATTAAAGGAGCAATTAGGAGAATTTACCTGACTGGGCCATTTTTTTCATCAGGCATGTTTATTGTGATTTGCCTTGTCGCTGGGTCGCCGTTCTCTATTTCAATAATTTCTGAAGCAGTTAGTTCATCAGGAGCTTTCAAAAGGAAAGACAGAATTTATTGTTTTTATTCAAGTGGTTAAACATGTTGGCATCGCAGGTTGAAGACCTCGGGTTCGAGCCCCGGCGAGTCCGGCTCGCTTATCCACGCCCACCACCCAACCCAGGGTGTAATAACTTGGGTAGGCTAAGCCGAACAGGAAAAGATCATATCTTTCTAGTAATTGTAACCCTGTCCGCCTATAAGTGGCCGCTGTTACAGGGCCTTGGACAGGGTGACCCACTTAAAGAAGTGGCTATGAAAAAAAAAAAAAAAATTGATATTAATTGATATTCTTCTCACGTGACTTATTGCCAAAATTTATTTTCAAATTTAATTGGCATATATGAACGCAATAAAGAAATAAAGCCTGTATAACTTAACCTATCCCAAATAAATTTACCAAGTCAACGACATTTTGGACAATAATAGATAAATTATTCTGAATATTTTTCTAATTCTTGGAAATTGGCAATTGCAATTTTGAACATCATCTTAATGTTTATAAAACTGTAAATGAAGGAAAAAACATCTTTATTTCTATTGAAAGTATGCCGAATAATTTTCCTCAATAATCTCTCTAGCAAAATAGTTTACTGCGAAGAATTTTCCAGTCCGTTGAATAGAAAACAGAATAGTGTAGGTTGCTGATACAGTAATTTATAATTACAAGCAAGCAATAAAAGTTGTAAAACATTATGAAAATATATAAATGAAAAGAAAAAAAAAGAAAGTATTAACTTTACCCGAACTTTGAGTGAGGCAATTTTCATTAGCATCCACAGATTCTCCTGCACCAGCACAAGTAAACGCTTTTATTGTTGCTGTGTACTTCCGGTTGGGTTCTGTCTCAAAATTATACTGTAAATCTGGTGCTGAGATATTATACTTCGTTATTGTTGTTTTCAATCCCGAGTTTGGTGTTTGATACACGTAATCCTCTGTCACTGTTACCTGTACATTGAATAATTATGAACAGTTTTTTATAATGTTTGAAAATATATAAACTTTTTTAAAGTTAATTTATAAAAAACTTCTTCTCGTCAGGCATTGATTGGAATTGATTTCAAACAGTACCTGATATTCCGTAATTTGATCATTTGGAGTGTCTGGCCAATCCCAAGCGATATTGCATTTCAGAATGTTTTCAAGTGTCATTGTTGCTGTTGATACGCGCCCTGGTATTCCATGTCCAGTCACTGCCTTATCCGAGACATTTAATGTTTTGATACATTGATCTGGACAGACGTTGATCTGTAAAATGAAAACAAACTTGTTTTGTTTTATTTTATTGAGACAGAATTTTCAATTTTCATTCTATTGTTGTTTGCAATTTTTTCATTTAAAATTATTTTTTTTTTTTACTTTTACATAACAAATTTATTGATTGAGAATCAAATTTACGATTATCTTTTACTTGTCTTAGATAGAAAAAAGTGAATTTGACAATGTACTAACTACAACTTTATATTCTGTGTATGGTTCCAAATCAGTAAATATAACTTCATTTCCTTCATTAGACTTTTTTTTTTCATAAACTCTGTTTGTAACCGTTCCATTAGTCTGGGAGACAAAAAATCTGAATGGAAAGCAATACATAATTAATTTGGCAGTGACATGACAGATTGAAGATTGAGTTTTTTTTTTATCATAACTGGAAGTTTTTATTTTATTTCTTTTTTGAGATCGTTCAGTTTACTAGTAAATTTCAGCCACAAAGTCGGTTAAAAATAAAGGCAAAATACCTAGATTATTTTTCTCTTTGAATATTAGCGAACAAATTTCCAGTACTAGCACACATAGGTTTGTATAATTAGTGTTGGCATGAATATAACATTTTGAAGATTGAGTATTCTATATCATAACTGGAAGTTTTTAATTTCTATTTTTTTTTTTTAGATCGTTCAGTTTACTAGTAATTTTAGCCACAAAGTCTGTTTAAAATAAACCCAAAATACCTAGATTATTTTTCTCTTTGAATATTGGCGAAAGTTCGAAAAAATTTCCAATACTCGCACACATAGTTTTGTATAATTAGTGTTGGCATGAATATAACAGTTTGAAGATTCAGTATTCTTTATCATAACTGGAAGTTTTTATTTTATTTCTTTTTTGAGATCGTTCAGTTTACTAGTTATTTCAGCCTCAAAGTCTGTTTAAAAAAGGCAAAATACCTAGATTATTTTTCTCTTTGAATATTAGCGAAAGTTCAAAAAAAAAAAATCCAATACTAGCACACATAGGTTGTACAAGAAGCGTTAAGCATATCTTAGTGTTTGAGCAAAATTGCGACCTCATGACTATAAAATTACATACATACATATATATTTTCCGTGAATATTTCATTGTTATTTAGTGGGAAGCATATCTATCACTCTATACTAATTCGACTATTGTAAATAAAAGCACCAAGTTTGCGTAGTTTATTTATATATTTTACGCTATAATATTATTTGAAAAATGGCTAATCCTAAGTATTATTTTATCACAAATGTAAACATCAGTAAATTGAGTGAAACCTAGTTAACAGATAGCTTTCGAATCAGGCATTCGTAAATTTTAATATATGAGCAGAAAAGGATTTTTATATATATATTGGTATAAAATCCCTGCCGAGTCTAAAAAATGGGGCCCAAGTTTTGTGTTTTTGTGTGAAGTGAGTTACTATAAACTTATTGACGTCAAAACAATGCTGCCAATGACGAAATTATTAAAGATGATATGCTGGACACCTACACTCAGTAATGTAATGAAACAATATGATTTTTTGGAAAAAAATTTGATTTCTACTTACTCATGATCCACATCACTTGTTTGAGCATTTGGTTCCCATTGAATGCTTAATATTCCATTTTCACTACATGATGTTGGTGTAATCGTCGTAATTTTCGGACTGCCATAGACTGCGAAAAAAGTCACAATAGGCTGAATTGATAACTTCTATGAATGTTTTTTATAAAATTTTTGTTTCTATATTGAGCATATTTTTACAGTATTATCGAGTTTTACTTGAAGTTTTTCCATTCCGCCATAAATACAACCACACGATGCCTGGTAAACCTTCAATTATGAAAACTTATTCATAAAATAATGTTCGAATAAATGGATTTGAAATGATATCACAACAATATTCAAAACATGATATTCAAAAATTGATGCTCAAAGATTGTGAATGCCTAATTTACAACTACTATAGAGTAAAGTCAAATAATAAATTGAATTGGAAGGCCATGTGGATACTAGAAACGGTTCCGCCGTTTGCCTCCTTAAACCTACCTTCGAGTGTGACTTGGTAAGATGCAGACACTCTTGTATTATTTTTCCCTACATAATTGAATGACATACAAGTGTAGGTGCCGTCATCTGTAAGGACGGCATTTTGAATGTTCAGTGTGGCATTGGAACTTTCATTGACTTGATAGACTCCTAAGTTTTTATGCTGGTGAACTTCCAGTCCTGCCTTATACCAAGATGTTTTTTGTTGGTGACGGTACACCCTGTGCCGTGCAGATAAACGACGACGAACCATTTGTGACAGGAGAAAATAGAGATTTTGGCAATATGTTGATGATACTCACATTAACTGAAATGGCAAAATAATAACAATTGATGGCTGGAATCAGAAAAAAATATATATATATATAGCTATCAATTTTTCTTAACTTTCGATATATATATAAATGAAGGAAGCTACCAGTTTTGTTTTGAAATAATCGGTAGTAGAATGATCCTTTTACAACATAGATATTGTTTTTTATGAAACTATATGGCAAAGATATATGATATTAAAATGGAATATAAAAGGTTGTTCAATTATTTGTTATGTCGCATTTTTGTACTTTATAACTACGCATGCTTTTAGCTTTTAGCATTGTTATTGATATATTGACCTTCTTATGTATGAATTATTTTTTTTTTGAAAAAAAAAAAAAAACTTCCGCCATTGCCAGTTGATCTTCAATCAATTTTATATAAAATGACTTCAAAATTTACTCCGAGTTCGTTTTCGAAGTTTTGTAGCTTCTGTGCTAATTCATTCAAAACGCAGTCACATTATTATTGCGCCACAGCGAAAATCTGTGTTTAATGAATTTTTGATGTCATCATTTCATACATTTTGTGACAAAAATGTAACTTACCGTGAATAGAAATAAAGGTTTGAGAATTACGCTTGTAAGCTCCTGACGCGGGATACGCTGTGAAATTGTAATTACCCTCGAAGGACTTGTTAACATTTTCAAATAAAAACATAATTGTTCCGTTGCCCACTCCATTCTGGCTTAATAAAACACTGCTTGGTTTGTCGTCTTTGTACGCATCAACAGTCAAATTGCCATCGTAAGTTTTAATTTCAACATATACAATAGCATTCCCCTCATCGATTGCGATAATGCTGTCAGGAGAGATGAAATTTCAACGGCCTCTGCATAATCAGCAAAAACAAATTTTAATTAAAATATCCCAAAATATGCAATATGTTTTGAAAAAGGTCTAGTGCATTTTACAATCGACAAATCTTCTTAAAAAAAAAATCGTCTCTTTTACGACTCAAAACTAATGAGGGAACAGGGAACTAAAACGAATAGAAACATATCTATAACCTAATTCATATATTTTTCGTATTACGACATGTTTAATTTATGAATTTGTTTAGAAATTTCTATGTTTAATCATCATTTTTTCAAAACCATGCAGCTAACAATCACAATTTAAGTTTTTCGACTTACCTAAAGAACATATTTCTCCACGATAGCCGGTGTCCTCGCAGTCACAAATGTAAAAAGGATCACTATCAGGATTATTTTTGCAAGCACCGGTATTTTGACAGGGATTTGTATCATTAAAAAAATCGCAGTATAAAGCTGTAATTGAAAGTGAAAATGAAAAATGAAGACAAGTATATCGTTTGAAGTATGAATACTACAATAAACGTTTGATCTATGAGTCTTTTTTGTCGGTTTTATGTGAGACAATCCACTTATCTTTCAAATATATTTTTGTGATAGTATATCCGTATGTTTACACATGGATGCTAGCGAAAAATCTAAAATACTACGCAAAAGGCTCAAAACTCTTTTCACACACATATATTGTTGAAAATGCTTGACTGAGGAAGCATGACCTTGGTCAGACGAATTGTTACAGGAATATTTTTATATGTGTAGTAAGTACATTGTACCTCTGGTCAACCACGTAATGAATCTAAATAAATAGGCCACAATACTAATTAAGTTAAAATTTAGAATGACATGTACCTTTTGTTTACCTTGAGCCGTTAGTCGGTCCCTTTTAAGCTCTGCTTTAATTTTGGATTGAGAAAAATGTCTCAGATTCAAAACAATCGATTCTCACCAGTCTAGCCCACAATTAAGTTGTAAGTTGTTATAATATTTTTATCGAATAGGTTTAATAGTTAGTTCGTTAAAAATTATTTCGTAAAAAACATGGCATCCTGTGATCATTATAACTCTATACCTTCGCAAGTATCTCCGTAATATCCAGTATTTGTGCAGTTGCATTTAAAATATGGATCGGGAGTTGTTGTTTCACCAGATATGCATACTCCATTATGTTGACATATTTTCGGGTTTTTCTCACAATAGGAAACTGAAAATGGATGAAAAATATATTTTTAATATGGCTGTATTATAATTGTTTCAATATATGAAATCACAATTACAAGTTTTATAAACGCTGTTTATTTTTTTTTTTTTTTTTTTTTTTTATAGCCACTTCTTTGAGTGGATCACCCTGTCCAAGGCCCTGTAACAGCGGCCACTTATAGACGGACAGGGTTACAATTACTGGAAAGATATGATCTTTTCCTGTTCGGCTTAGCCTACCCAAGTTATTACACCCTGGGTTGAGTGGTGGGCGTGGATAAGCGAGCCGGACTCGCCGGGACTCGAACCCGAGGTCTTCAACCTGCGATGCCAACATGTTTAACCACTAGGCCATCGCGCCCACTATTCTTCGCTTGAGAGCTTGATTTCAAAGTAGGGTACGATTTAGGGGGTACAAAATAAATTTTTTAGTTAATTTTTATTCTTGTGTTTCCTGTTCAGTACAAACCTAATAAAAATGGATTCATCTAGATGTTCGAATAACCACGTTTGAAGTAAGTATTGATTTAAAATTTAATGTCGAGAATATTTGGCTCATCCATAATTATTGGAACAGTCCGCCACGTTAAGCAGTGCTCTTATAGTCTGATATGTAGAATCTAATAGTTATGAATCAACAGCCATAGCATTGATCTAAATATGGTGAAATAGGGACTCATTTCACGTCACTTCAATATCAATTGTTTATTAGTTGACGAAACATGAGCTTTTTTCGTTTTTTTTCTCTAGATTTGGTGCATATGATACAACAATGCCAGATTACATATATTTTACCACTAGGAATATATCTTAATTATATATCCCACAAAAATTATCGCGTCCCTTCTTTTTAGCCCTTGAACTCTTCCTTTAAAAGAAAGGTAAAGTCAAGTGGCACGTTAAATATTTGGTGTTATTTTAGAAACAAGGACCATAGTTTTTTATTCATATACTTTCAGAGAGTATTGAATACGAATAATTGAATATCATGCACTAATTATTTTTACCTTCACAAGTCTCTCCACTATATCCACCGATACAAGAGCATGTAAACTGGGATTCTCCTTCTTTGGGGGGTACACGATCCACCATGTTGACATGGTTTGCTGTCACATTCTGAAGCTAGAATAACAAACAGACAAATATAAAATGGGTATTTATGCCTGGATAAAGTGAAAATTTGATTTTGAAAATTTGTGAAGATTTTTTTTAATTCAAAAAATTTGTATATTCCGAAAAGTTATAATGTCTTAGTTTTTTTTAGAAAAGTATGTTTTAGAAAACGAATTTGAATATAAAAAAAAAATCAAAACAGTATAGCATAAGTCTGTCTTAGTTTTTCAGGTAAGAAATTTTTATTTTGATGCATCGCGTGGGTGTAGTGCCTATCATTGTTTCATTGTAGAATAGAAATCAAAAACCACTATTATACAGGACGTCAAACATTGCCATATACTTTTACCAGAGATCAGGAGTGGCAAAATAATTATTGATTTGATTTATGTTTGAAGTAAAATCAAACCGCTACAGAATATATAATCTGCATATGCATGTCATAAAACCAACACATACAGGAAAATAAACATTGTTCATGCGCGTACGAGCTCGCCGACCCATCATTTGTGGTTCATATTAATTAAACTATAACACAAAAAGATGTGCTGTAGAAGGTAGTAGAAATAGGGTGGGTATATAAAAGCTGACATTGCGTGATTTTTGCAAGAATCAATCTTTTCTACGCTTATATACCAAGCACCAGTATTTTCATTAGGAAAGGATGATTTTAATCGTAATAGTTATGGCGGCGTAATAAGCGCCGTGTATAAACATTATTAGAGCAAAATATTTTGCTGTACGAAGAAATTAAAGATAAAATACAAAAACGCGTAAAATGCCACATTTTAAAGTGCAACAATATCTTGCAGTTCAGAATTGTGTAAAAATGCATGCTTCGTATACTTTTAAGCTTTTGATCTAATCTTAAACAAAATACGTAAACTAGAGTGGCACGTTAAATATTTGGTGTTATCATAGAAACAAGGATCATAGCTTTATTTAAAGACGTTCAAAGAGTATTGAATACAAATAATTGAATGTCATGCACAAAGTATTTTACCTCCACACGTCTCTCCACTATATCCACCGATACAAGAGCATGTAAACTGGGATCCTCCTTCTTTTGGGATACATGATCCACCATGTTGACATGGTTTGCTGTCACATTCTGAAGCTAGAATAACAAACAGACAAATAAAAAATGGGTATTTGTGCATGAGTAAAGTGAAAATTTAATTTTGAAAATATGTGAAGATTTTTTTTTTTAATTTTACAAAAGTTGTATATTCCCAAAAGTTATACTGTCTTAGTTTTTTGAAAACGTATATTTTAGCAAACGAATTTTAATATAGAATAACAAATCAAAATGGTATAGCATAGGTATATCTTAGTTTTTCAGGTGAGAAATTTTTATTTTGATGCATTGCGTGGGTCTGGTGCCTATCATTGTTTCATTGTAGAATAGAAATCTTGTGTGTTTGTTATGTGGAAAACTAGGTAAAGTCATAAGTTTCCTGATCATTCCTGAGTGAAAAAATCAGATTTTTGAGCGAAATATATTTTTACTAAAGCTTCCAATACAACACAATCCAAAAAAGCACTATTATAACACTGAATAATTTTTGGCGCTGATTTATTTACAGGACCTCAAAGATTATTTGTTGAGGGTATACATTGCCATATCTTGTTATCAGCGATCAGGCGTGGTAAAATAAATATTGATTTGATTTATGTTTGAAGTAAAATCGAACCGCTACAGAATATATAACCATCATATGCATGTCATAAACCAGCACCTATAGGAAAATGAACATTGTTCATGCGCGTACGTGCTCGCTGACCCATCATTTATGGTTCATATTAATTAAACTATAACACAAAAAGATGTGTTGTGGAAGGTAGTAGAAATAGAGTAGTTATATAAAAGCTGACATGACGTGATTTTGCAAGAATCAATCTTTTCTACGTCTATATACCAAGCACCAGAATTTTCGGTAGGAAAGGATGATTTTAGTAAGAGTTATGGCGTCGTAATAAGCGCCCCTTTAAACATTATTAGAACAAAGTATTATACTGTACTAAAATGTTAAGGAAAACATACAAAAAGGCGTAAAAGACCACATTTTAAAGTGGTGAATGGTGTAAAAATGCATGCTCTACTTTTAAACTCTTGTTCTTTTCTTATAAAGGAAGGTTAAACTAGGGTGGAACGCTCCCGAATTTGCACGTTAAATATGTGATGTTTTTCTTTAAATTTCAAATATTTTGCATAGAATAGTCGGAGATTATATCTCTCAAACCTCGCCTCTTTTCTTTTCTATTTAATGTGTGCAAGCAATAGAATATGATAACACGAAAAGTTTTTATTTAATTTAAAATAACTATTAAACAAGTTTTTTATCGCAATGTTCTAGGGGTTGCGTGTTGTGTGACACTGTGGCGTTTTTTTCAAATCAAGGATAATAAGTTTATTCATATACGTTCAGACAGGATTGAATACAAATAAGTGGATGTCATGCACTAAATATTTTACCTCCACAAGTCTCTCCATCATATCCACCGATACAAGAGCATGTAAACTGGGATCCTTCTTCTTTTGGGGTACATGATCCACCATGTTGACATGGTTTGCTGTCACATTCTGAAGCTAGAATAACAAACAGACAAATATAAAATGGTCATTTATGCCTGGATAAAGTGAAAATTTGATTTTGAAAATTTGTGAAGATTTTTTTAATTCAAAAAATTTGTATATTCCGAAAAGTTATACTGTCTTGGATTTTTTGGAAAAGTATGTTTTAGAAAACGAATGTGAATATAAAATAACAAATCAAAACGGTATAGCATAAGTTTATCTTAGTTTTTCAGGTAAGAAATTTTTATTTTGATGCATTGCGTGGGTCTAGTGCCTATCATTGTTTCATTGTAGAATAGAAATCAAAAAGCACTATTTTACAGGTCTTCAAAAATTATTTTCCGAAGGTATACATTGCCATATATTTTTATCAGCGATCAGGCGTGGTAAAATAATTATTGATTTCATTTAAGTTTGAAGTAAAATTGAACCGATACCGAATATATAACTCGCATATGCATGTCATAAAACCAGCACATACAGGAAAATAAACATTGTTCATGCGCGTACGAGCTCGCTGACCCATCATTTATTGTTTATATTAATTAAATTATAGCACAAAAAAATGTGTTGTGGAAGGTAGTAGAAATAGGGTGGATATATAAAAGCTGACATGGCGTGATTTTAGCAAGAATCAATCTTTTCTACGCTTATATACCAAGCACCAGAATTTTCATTAGGAAAGGATGATTTAAATCGTAATAGTTATGGTGACGTAATAAGCGCCGTGTGTAAATATTATTAGAGCAGAATATTTTACTGTACTAAAGTGTTAAAGAAAAACATGCAAAAACGAGTAAAAGGCCACATTTTAAAGTGCAACAATATTTTGCAGTTCAGAATGGTGTAAAAATGCATGCTTGGTCTAGTTTTAAGCTCTTGATCTATTCTTAAAAAAGAAAGGTAAACTAGAGTGGCACGTTAAATATTTGGTGTTATCATAGAAACAAGGACCATAGCTTTATTCATATACTTTCAGAGAGTATTGAATACAAATAATTGAATATCATGCACTAAATATTTTACCTCCACAAGTCTCTCCACTATATCCACCGATACAAGAGCATGAAAACTGGGATTCTCCTTCTTTTGGAGTACACGATCCACCATGTTGACAGGGTTTGCTGTCACATTCTGAAGCTAGAATAACAAACAGACAAATATAAAATGGGTATTTATGCCTGGATAAAGTGAAAATTTGATTTTGAAAATTTGTGAAGATTTTTTTAATTCAAAAAATTTGTATATTCCGAAAAGTTATACTGTCTTAGTTTTTTTTTGGAAAAGTATGTTTTAGAAAACGAATTTGAATATAGAATAACAAAACGGTATAGCATAAGTCTATCTTAGTTTTTTCGGTAAGAAATTTTTATTTTGATGCATTGCGTGGGTCTAGTGCCTATCATTGTTTCATTGTAGAATAGAAATCTTGTGTGTTTGTTCTGTGGAAAACTAGGGAAATCCATGAGTTTTCTGGCCATTCCTGAGTGATAAAATCAGATTTTTGAGCAAAATTTATTTTTACTGAAGCATCCAATACTACACAGTCCAAAAAGCACTATTATAACACTGAATAATTTTTGGCGCTAATTTATTTATTTATTTGCGTCAAAAAGCTATAATGAGTAATTAAATCCACTAACTTCTGTGGTTTTGCGCTGGTCATTGTTTGTCGGCATCGGGATTAAAACATTTTAGTTTTAAGATTTGGAATTTGTTTCTTGAATAGTTGAAAACCCAATATGTAATAGGCTTATTGGTCTTGGCAAAAGCCTTCCTCGTTTATAAGAGGTTCCATGGTGGTATGAGGCAAATCTTCTCTTTCCAGCTTAAAGTTAAAGAAAGGCGAACGCATACCTTCACAAGTTGGTCCGCTGTATCCTCCGGTGCATGTACATGTGTATTTTGGATCATCTTCTATTGGCGTGCATGATCCACTGTTTTTGCAAGGATTGTTGACACATGCGGTATCTGGAAAATGCTTAAATATTGTATGTACAAGCAAAATGATTTTTAGAAAAATTATATCTAAGATTCTATAATCTATTAGCGCTTCATTAAAGTCATGTCACGAATCAAAATAACTAACAGCAACGTCGCTAACTTAATTCGTATAAGCTCAATTCCATTTCAAATTAAAATTTAACACAAATTATAGTCTCACATTTGTGTTGAAAGAACCCTTTCCGACTAATATTTCATGTATACTGGAGGATGCCAAAAATATAAGACTCATTGTAAGAAAATGAACAGATTTTGTTAGTTCTATATTTTGCGTCAAGAAAAATTATATTGTCAATTAAAATATATCTCTCGTTTTACGTAATGCGTATATATTTTTAGTGAAAGCTCAGTATTAGTATTGTTCATGCAAACTTCCACAATACAAAATTGCTGTTTTAAAATTTTACAATTTTCCTAATTTTTGTGTACGTGGCAATTAAACAAGCTTATTCTAATCATCTTTTCTAATCATTGAAAATCATATTAAAAAATTAAAAATGTTTTTGTTTAATAAATTTTTAAACTCAGAGAATAGCACGTTCGATTAGAATTTTGACAAATTTTTTTTTCTAATGTCGTGATGGACCATGAAGACCGATATTTAATTAGGTGTCGTAAATATTTGTTAAAATAAGAAATTAAATAGAAACGAAAAACCGAAAACCTTTTTTTATTACCTATTTGGCAGACATATCCAACCGATGATCCGCAAGTTGTATCAAACCATGCATTTTTATTTGCTTTAACGCAATCCTGCCCATTATTTTTTCCACCCTCGCTATTCGCCCTGGAATTAAAACAAGAAGTGGAGATTATATTTTAAAAAATTATTGATTCAGACAAAACTGGACACCATAATTCTGCTTCGACACGATGCGAAAATTGGTTTTATTCAAACTTTGACTCAATTTAGAATTTGGATAATCAATATTGTGTCCATGAATTCTACGTTGACCAAAGAAACAATTTTCGGTTGTCGGAAGGATATTAACGAACTTGATTATGAAAGTTAGAAGTCTCTTCAAAAGTCATGACAGCTGTTTGCACATTTCAACAAGCTTAAGATATATTTCGTAAATAAATTACCAATATTTTATCGCGAAAAACATACCAATTTGTGTAACTAGTTTGCATTCCATCTAACCATCTATATTCACCATCATAATACTTCAATCCGATGTAGCGTTCTCCCGTATTTCTGTAAGAATTACAAGGTATGAATATATTACTGACAAAATATGTCTCACTCAAGTAATACACGCTTATGGTTAACCAAAGTCTATTTGTGTTTCCTTGAACTACACAGGATTCTGATTCAGATTTTCATAAAATTTCTCAGTTGCGTTTGAGCTCTTAAACCAAAACTTTATCTTTATAGAATCGTTTTTTATATAAAATGGTATTGATTTTAGCGAATTTTGACTAACGTTGAAGAATTTTCTGACATGTAATTTTGTTAGTGGTTTTCAAAACTTAAAAAAGTGTCCAGAAACTAAACTTAGGGTCCTTCCCTTTCAACCTTCACACGTCACCCACAGTCACAGGTTTTGCGCATTTTGTTATAACGATAAGTGAGGATTTCAAATAGCACTAATCGAAACTTACGATAGTAAAATTTAATACGTTTACTGAAATATACCATGTTAAATATGAATTATAACATGTTAAAAAATGCTATTTTGAGACCTTTAAAATGTTAAAGGCCCGTCTAGGCCAATTTGTCTTTCAGTGAATTTCTTTGCCAATGTACAGGATGACTTCAGACTCGGTTTTGCCTAATAATATAAATATTTTTGTACAAGTCTCGGCTTAGTATTGTGTGTGTCTAATACATTCACAAAGTCTCTTCACAGATGCTGAAAGATCACAAGGTCAAACAAATGAGAAAAAGTTTTATGATTTATAGTTTTATTTAAATTCATTTGAATTTTTGAATGCTATCAGAAGTTGTGCAGTGATTTCGCCTTACTCAGTTTTTCGTGAAAAGGAAAGCGTAAAATTCGACCGGTTTTCTGCGATTGTTCGCCACTAATAGTGGAAATGTGAATTTTTGATTCACGGAATGTCGTGTTTAAGACTTGCTTCAAGCTCGGGTATTACAACTAGCGAGGCCGTGGATGTAGGTTCAAATCATGTCGGGAATAGTCATACACAAAAAAGTTAATAAAAAACTTCCAGAAACCAAAAGAAAAATGATGGTTTGCTATTATGTCCATACATCTACTATGTCCATACATTGGAAATTAAATTTCGGTTAGGTAAAAAAATAAATCCCTGGCTTGGAACTGTATACTACATGCTTAAGGAAATTCTCCTTGTGTTTAAGGTGTATTTTCAGCTTTTCTCTCCCAGGATAAGAATTAAACTGACACTCCGTGAAATCTGAAAATGAATTCTAACACAAAAGAAATCAGAACGTTTATTACAGTAACTAAAATAGCTGGAGTAGCCTTATGTATAACCTGAAGCGTGAAATCAAAACTCATGCTCATAAAAGTATCTTAAAGGGCATTCTGGAAGTTTAATTGTCAAAAAATTTTCTATTTCAGCTTGAAGAGCTTGTCAATATATATTTTGTATGATTCATTAATTAATCAAAAACAAATTGCATCTATTTTTCTATGAGAGTTTTAATAATTTGATTACGTAATCAGTTATAATGGCTAAGTATGAGTGCACATATGAAGTAATGATATATCAGGAGAAAAATCTATATAATTGGGATCCACTGACAAAATTTGACGTAAAAACTTCAGTAAAAATTTAGTAAAAACATCTTTAAACGTGAAGTCTCTAAAATTACCAATTTTCGACAATGTTCTGACATTCATTTTGAACATGCCGTTTTCGTACACCGATTAACTACAATATCTTCGAATTAGTTTTACTTTTAAAACCCAAAATGAGAACTGGGTATTCCCAATATAGAATTGGCAACCTATATATCAGTTACACGCATTTGTCGATTATCCATTCATATTAAGTCTAATCTGAGCATTCAAATTTATGATGAAATAATATATCGTGTTGGATGAAATCCATAATGAATCGATCTAAAAGTGCAACGCAGCTTTCCTGAAAGCAAGGTATAAGAAATCTTATATAAATGTTATTTGACATTGCTGTTTTGTTATCTTTTACTTACCAAAATGAATGATTTGATACAAGTATTCAATTTCATTATAAACCATTATATGTTGGAAAATATACATTCTTAGACATGGGACCTTTAAATCACAGCAATGAAAACTGATACCCAATTAAGCCCTTCACGGCATCATTGATTGATGATGTTTTTGCATCAACAAGATGTCCATTCCTCAGTGAACATCTACTTCTGGCTGCTGCATTTCCCAATTTTTCATCAAATCGTTCAAGAATATATCCATCATGTAACGTTGTCGCGCCCGGGCCTTAAAATGGAATTTTACAAAACTTTTAACGTGGTTTCAAAAACAAAATATTGATTAGATAATTCAAGAATTCCGCACGATCTTAAAGGATGATGTTTTACATCAAATATTTCTATTTCTGTTTGAGCATCTTCTTTTTGCTCTTCATCAAATCTTTGAAAAATAATTACTGTAGACCGATAAGGATCTGTGATATAAAATAATCACTGCAGTTTGATTTTTCATTCAAGTTTTATAGAAGTGTTAGAGGATAAACTTGAACTAATTATCATTAATTTTAGTTGAACTTACGCGATTCACAGATAAACCATGGTTTACCATTACAAGTTAAATCGATCCATACTCCACCATTGATGCATGCGCAGTTTTGATTTGCATCACTTCCTTCCCCTGTTTTCCTTAGATATAAAGTGTATTTTTTTATTGTTGATTACTTTGGGATGACAATGTCAGTCATTCTGTTCATGACTGGAACAGCTGGTATATCACTACTTTTTAATACTATTGGAATACTATTTAGCTTTTGGCATAAATATTTTTTGTATATTTGCATTTGATCAAATTTCATAGGTAGATTCAGCTTGTGTTCGTGCCTTTTCGACACAATTCATCTGTGGTTCATGCTTGACACTGCGCGTGGGTTGTCACTGGCTAATCGGATGTCATCTATAGTAGAGATTCTTTATAGACACTTCTCGAAGTCTTTCACCCTGCCGATGGCCCTTTACGAGCGCCCACATATATTGACGGAGAAGGTTAGAATTGCTAGAAAGATATAATCTTTTCTTGTTTGACTTTGTTACGTATTGCATCCGAGGATGGTGGGCATGGATTAACGAGGGGGATTCGGGTCCTAGAACTTGAATCTGAGATACTGATGTGTTTAACCCACTAGGCCATCGCGCTCGCAAACTCAACCCAAGATTGGATGAAGCACACAAAAATGTTACATACCAGTTATTATATGATATTGTGGTATTATTACTGTACTGCCATTCACTATCCTCTTCAGAATATCTTATTCCCATCAGATAATACTTGGATGCATCGGACCTGGCGTAATAAATTTATATTTTTGTAAAACCTGAAACAAACAAGCTTGCATAATTCAAATTTGTATCGTCATTTCCAAACCCCAGACAGACTGATATGTATCTTTTTGAACTAACATGCACAAATACAAAAATCGTTAGTGTTACACGAATAACGTTAGATTTTTCTTCCCGCCGAGTGTACCAGTTATTAAACTATCGCTCTAAAGTGTCGCCCAATCAACCTATCAAAACTTCATTCACTAATATTTGCCTGGATTTGTTTTAGGAACCAGGAAGTGTTATAAACCCCGCAAAAAGCAAAAAAAAAGCAGTAAAATATGTAGGAATGTGAAATTGTTATATGTATCTATAGAGATTCATTAACAAAGCAAAAATTTTTGTGCTAATATTATACGGATAAAAAGGTAAATAAAATTGCTCGTGAATCGTGACAGTCATATACGCTACAAATATTTAGGTAATCCGATACTGGTATTCGGATATTACAACCCTTGTTAAGTATACATCTAAATCAACCTACTTTAAAAATACTCACCCAACCCAATCTACAACTTTATCATCCATCGTTTTATCTTTTATCTCAACTAACCAAGCACCTCTCATCGAACATATATTTGAAGCGGCTGAGTATCCATCAACTTTGTAATCAAATCTCTCTAGAAGATTTCCATCATGAATGATTGCAGACGAAGGTGGTTGAACTAAAGGTAATTTTCGATAGTCAGCGTAGTATTGAAAACATTTACTCTCGGTGATAGACCGGGGTTTCCTACAAAGACAAATTAAAAAATGGAGCAAAGTGAAGGCAATTCTGAGCCCAACATTACCAGTATTATCGTGTGAATACGCAATTACGCAAAATCTGACACCAACGTCGTTTGTTGTTATGCCTGGTATGTTACTGGTACTTAGAATACATGCGCCTAATAGGATATATATTTTATTTCAAATATTTCAATATATTTTATTCACTGTGTTTGTACTCACATGACTGACAAACATATTTCCGTGAATAGCTGCATACAACACTGACCCATTTATTGTCTTCTATGCAAGCACAGTTCTGATTTGTACCACCTTGGGAAGCTTCACCACTTTTCCTGGGCGGAAAGATTAATTGAACAAAGACAATAGGTATATTTATCATATCCACATACTTGGAAAAAGATTGCTAAAGAATGCATGAGCAGTTTTGATTTGTACTACATCAAAATCAAAAAGCAAATACGCAAATATGGATCTCAGTAGTAGTAAAAATTTCGTAATACAATTGACAGTTTTGAATGTTGGATTGTGTTTAAAAAACGGAATTACCTAATTTACGTTTCATGAATGTTGAGTATGGATACGATTCGAATTTTAATTGTCCTGCTAAAGCGCATTACTGCACAACGAGTACAACAAAATGTATGCTTACCATTTGGTGTAGGTAGGTTCCTTATTATCGCTCCATCTCCATGCACCAGCAAAATATTTTAGACCCATTTGATATCGGGTTTTCACAACTCCATTGCTTTTTTAAAAAAATATAAGACGAATTATGATAAAAAAAATTTTCACAAATTTAATTAAAAAACACATTTTTCTTCCCAATTCCATAGCTAAAATTAAAAGATAATAAAGTGAATATGCGTAAAATTTAGAATCCAAGTAATTGATTTGGCTTTTTGAAAAAGATTTTTGCTTCTGACGATTGAATTAACGGTATTGCTTTGCGTGCTCTTGTATATTTTCTAAATATTTTGTTATATTTGGCATTGAGACTGAATCGTTGTGATAAAGCGCAGTGAGTGACATTTGCCCTGGGCAAATATAAAACTATTTACAACATGTTAGTTTTGCTTTAGTCACTTTCCATGGCATCCTGGAAATAATTTACTACAATTGTGAACCCGCATCAATGGAACTTTTAGGCCTCTAGGTACGGGCTTTAAAATGTTTCGAAAGTCTTTCCTGCGTGAAGTAAGAGAAGACTAATCACTTTATCACTTTATCATGATGATCCAGTTCCGTTTTGATTGTTTTTCGTTTAGAGTGCAGTTGCTGGTACCACGTCTTTTAGTATCTCTTTGCTATTAAGTGGCCGTTGGTTGGCTTCTTTTAGGCTCGGCTTCCTACCTTGCTCAGAGCGAATTTTAATAATAGAAAAGCAAAACAAACTCGTCATTGTCATTATCACTAATGTCTTAAAAATTTTAAACATTGCTGATGGCTTTGATTTCTCCGGTACGTACATGTTGTATTCAGATTGGTAATGAGAAGAAATAATCCTATTTTATATATATTTTTATTGCAAAAGGAACAAATCAAATTTTTGATAATTAACCAAAAACAAGAATTACTAGTAAATGAATGATGTGGACTATGTTGCTTGTTACAATCAAGTCGAACTAAACATATTTACAATAGTTCTTCCGCTGCGATCCGTATGTCATCTGATTTCGGTTCAAATAACCAGGCTCCTCGGGCTGTGCACCGCTTCTCAGCTTCAGTTGCATCGTCTACCTTTGTGTCAAACCGTTCAAACAAGTATCCGCCGTATAGTATTGATTTTTCTGTACATGCAATAGAGTATAAGATAACAAAACAATATCGCTTATGCAATAGACTCTTTAAATATACATTCTTAGATATGATCACTCCGGTGTTTGAATCAGGCGCTTCACTTTGTGTGTGCATTCAAGGTAATAGCTATACAGATTTATGGCCCGGCATTTAAAGTTATGGAAAACAGATTTTAAGGTCAATCACAAAAATAGAATATTGAATCAGTCCAGTCACTGGACATCTTCGATTTGTAATTCAGGCCAAGTCTGTTGCTTATTTATTTTATTTTTTTTATTTTTTTTGATGATGTCGCTTAATATGTATTGTATAGTATTACTCATTAAGCTTATTATTTAATTGTAATCAATGCTTGTAAATTTAAATTTCAATGGCTAGTTAAGATGCTAGTGAAGTCCATCTACTTTAAAAACCTGATAAATTTAATCACAATTTACCTTGGGAATCCACATATCCAGCAAAAAGAACAGCGATAACAGTCAATATATTATTATGCATTTTCATTACTAATTTACATATTACACGCTATTCAGGATACCAACTTTGCTGCAAAACAAGAAGAAATTCTGCCTTGTTGAACAAATACTTAACGCAGAAAGCAATGCATCTTTGGGAAAAGCTTTTATGGGAAAATTAGGTTAGTCTAGAATGATTTATGTAAAAGATATACTACGAAATACAACAAGTCGTAATATAAATTACATATTATTTACCTGCCAAATCATGACCAAGACTACTTTGTAAATATTTGTTTTATACATTTATAAATTTTCACGATTTTGATGCAACAATGAGGCATATCTACAAGAAAACCTAAATTCAATGTTATTTTCCTAGTTCCGGTACAATCACGTCACAGAGGGGTTCAAGCAAAAGCTTCAAAAAACGGGGTTGGGAAGCAGTATTAAAATAGCCTTCCAATTTAAGGCTTATACCCGACAATCACAGAGAAAGAATTTTTGGTCGTGCGCAGACATTGCATTGTCAAACAATATTTTCGCTAACAAAAATCGCGAATGAGTATTTTCAAATATATCTCCTCAACCATATTGTTATATATTATAACAGCAAATGCATAAATACAATTATCCTTCAGGAATATATAAATGGCATAATGCATCACCAAGTAGCTATAAAACGCTGATTTCTGAACAAACTTCAACAACACCCTTTCAATAGGATGTGATATCCAGTAATCTCTACATTTCCTGAATACACTGAACTGTTTCCATCTAACGAAGAGGTGCTTTACGCACAGAAAGTGCCTGTCGTAATACTAACTTCGGTGTAATTACTTTCTTCTTATTACAAACTGTCTCCATTGTGAAAATCAACAAATTTATAGTATATATTTATTTTCAATTTGCACACACGCATGTCTTGGTAATACAATTTTAATATTTTAACGGCAAGATATATTCGATTTTGTTCAAATATGACCAAAATCTATTGCATTTTGTCGTTAAAAATGAAAATCTTAGTTCGATTAACAAGGCTATGTTCCCATGAGCGACTTACATTTGATCCGAATGTTTTGTGATTCGAATCGATTTGGATCACCTAATGGAATTGCCCAGTTATAGTTGCCATTAAGAGAAGTTGATTAACATTTGGAACACCGTGTTGTCTCTGCAGGTTGAGGTTCGGAATTTTAGGCATTAGATTGAACTCAGTAGACGGATCCTTACGGTACAAATATACCCAAGCGATTGCTTACTACTATTTTTGAAATAAAGGTGTTGAAAATAATTTGAAAGTAATGAATGCGATCTGAATAAATTGTATGGAATGTTTATAAGCACTTCAAAGTTTTGAAATAACATTGTTTATAGATAGTCCAGTCTATGAAATCATGCAGTTTCGCGAAAAAATATCAGTTGAATTTCTAACCCTGTAATTTTCTTCAATATTTGACATTTGTCTATACTGAAACAAGAGCAATCTCTGTGAATTCAAACCAAACAAAAATCAAGCGTGATTCATTGCTGAATCTCTCCTCTAAGGTGCGGTCTAAGGTGCTGTTGAATAATACCGATTCCGTGATTGTTCATTTTGAACTCTATTTAGTTTTTCGCAGAATCTTAAAAACAAAATAAACCATTGTTAAATTTTGTACGTGTGCTCGATTATTGCCCCTAATATGAACATTGTAGGCACAAAATCTTTAACATGCTCAGTGAATATGGTATTTTGAAACTGTTTCGAATCTACTTGAATAATCATTTCTATTAAAAATAAATGGTTAGATTAACAAACCAGAATAATTTAAATAGATTATGGGTGGCCACTTTTGACCGGCCATCCGTGTTTGATTCTGGCATTCATAGATATCTAATTTTGACCAGTTTTGGTAAATATAATTAGATAATTGTAATCTTGAAAAAATATACATCCCATTATTATTAATCTTATTGTAAAGTTACCTCAGAGTATAATTTATTGGTTTGCTTAACAGCTTTTAATAAAACCTCAAAACGAACATTTGCAGGAAATCAGAACCAAATCAAGAGCCAATGCTCCACCATTAACTGTCGGTGGAAGTGAGCAGATTATGAGAAAAATAGATACAAGAACATATTACCGTTTAAGTTCAAGAATTTATTAATCCCTGGAAAATTTTCTACGGGAATTTATATCACAGCTAGGTAGTCTGAACGAAAGAACTCTTCCTAATTTGTTTCAATAGATCGGTAAAGTTGGTCTTTGTTTAATTGTGTTTGGAAATTATTATTAAGTATAAAATTACCATCTGACATTATGAACATTATTTTTAAGAGCAATTCAGCATCATTGCTATATATTTTTTCTCGTTTTTTTCACCATTCCATGTTTCTACTTGCTCCGTATCCACCCCATTTAACAATATATATCATTCTCATAAATGACTCAACAAGGGTTTCGTTTAAAAGACATAGGTTTGATCCCTATATCAACGCTTGTCACATTAACGTGAGTATCGGAAGTGATTGAAACTCGACGCATGTAATGTAAGGCAGCATGCTAAGCAACGATAATTTCCTTTATTGACTAAAATTATCAGGTTACATATGCAATGCATATTCCGTAATGCCAAGTTTGTTAACGTCGCGAATGGGTGTCGAGAATTATTTCACTGAAAGAGTATCGATAAATCAATTTCTGCGCTGCGATCGACCAGGCATAAGCAATTTCACAACATGTATCCAATGCTGATGGGAAATTTGACGCTAGCCTAAATATGTATACACAATAAAGACATAGCTTTAAACAATATGCAAAAATAGCTTTCAATGAGTTATATAACGAACAAGATATTCTTATAAAATTCAAAGTAAATTTATGCCTATTTTGTACTGATAGAATTATGGCATTTTAAATTCAAGTATTGTTTTTTTCAAATCATAGTAGAGTATATAAATGCTTTATGTTTCTTTCATACTCGCCGACTGTATGAGATAATATATAAGCAACTTCAATTTTGTCATCTTAATAACCTAATAGCACAGGACATTATCTGTTGTAGTGTTTTGTTTTTTCCATTGACCTTTTGTCGCCTCCAACCATCACATAATTTGTTTCCTCGTGATTCTGCAAGCGTGATTTCTTCCTTCATCCTACACAATTCAAAGTGCAGAATGATATGTCAATCATAGTTCATTGTGGCATCATGTTTCACTCTGACCTAGGGTTATCAGAAAATATTCTTTGCAACACAAGGACCTCTACCGCACAAGCGGTGAATTTCTGAAGAATAATCGTCGAACAACATTGCTCGGTTAGAGTCTTGTTGAAATAATGCACTGAAACGGGAAAGGTGTTGAGTCTAACGATAATTAAATAAATTCTAATTTTATGATGACGTTCAAAAGTATCTATTATGTAATTGTATGGTGCCAAATGTTTGGCACAGAAAATGAAAGAATATTAAAATAATTCAATCATTGCATAAAATCAAAATCCATAACTAGAAGAAACAAAGTTTTATATTGATATAAATAATCTAATGTTGTTGCATGCTACGAATGCTTAGCAACCTTACAATTATTTTTCCTACCCATCATTTCTAATTCTATCCAGTAAAAGATTATGTGCAAATTTCGACCTAATTTGTTTAAAAAAAAGTTGCTCTAAGGCCAGGTTCCGCGCAAATGAAAGGAACAAACAAACGGACACATAGTAGTCGGGTTTAAGTAGTAGCAAGCAGGCATATCAAAACGAATACCCGAAACTGCTCTCAAAAGGAAAATATTCTACAGAGAACCGAGCCACGCATTAATAAAGTTTAGTGAATACTATTTGCCTTTGGCGACGGGAAAACTTGCGCAACCAGAACATTAGGGTAACTCACGCAGTCATTTAATATCGGCACAAACTCATGGTGACAGTATTATTTTTGTGTTCGGGTGTCCGCTGGGGAAAGGCTTAAAAATCCTTAGAACTTCTAGAAGTATTGAGGATTTTAGACCCGTTTTACAGTTGGGGGACGTTTCAATCTTTTAGTAAAAGATGAGTATGCAAGTTCTAGGTAACTTTTCTTATTACGTTAAAAATTTTCGCGTGTCTAAGAACAAAAGTTATAGGGTATAGTTTCACACTACATAAAATGTAAAACAATTTTTCTCGCTGAAGAGTTGATATTTTACGTATAATTTTATACTTGTCGAAAGGTAAAAAATGGTTTTTATTCAATTAAAGCAAGGTGATCCCTTGGAATTCGGTCCTATGAACAGAATTTCTTCTGAAAAGAACCATTCTTGGTCCAGATCAGTCCATCTTATCAAGTCTATCGTAGCACCACACATATATATATATGTATATGTGTGTATATATATATTGCATATTCGAAGTGAAATATTTTTACCCTAACTCTATGATGCTAGGTCCCTGCATTGTCTTTTTAGTTAGGAAGCGTTTGTTTCTGATATTGAAAACATTTTCCACACCTTAGATTCTACCTTCATTTTCTTCGAGTGCCTGGTAGGGATACCCTATTCCGAATAGTCAGTTACTATAGAGTCACGATTAAAAAATTATTTTGCTCTTACCTAAATTGACTCATTTTGCAGTGAAATCATGAGATACGACAAAAAAAACTTCAAAACCACGGACAATACCAGTTTTTCAAAGTTTCGATGACAATTTTAATAGGCAAATTAACTTTCAATTTTTTTTTAATTGAGACAAAATGTGAAAAGTATTGGCCAAACCAGGCTGCCCAACAAGGTTAGTACGTCATACGGAACAATCAAGAAATATACTACGGAAGGTTTGTTCATGGGCTATTTGTGATTGATACACCTCAAAATTGTGTATTAGATATTTATTTTTTTAGATTTTGAAAGGCTCCATTATTTTGAAATGACTATTCTTCAAATCATAATATCCGTACCTGTTGTTCAACAAAAATGTTTGCTCCTCGGAAGGAAACAAAGAACAACAACAAAGAACAAATCTAGATATTTGTATCATACTATTCATGAGGGAATCACGGTTCAGCAGAACAAGATTCTCTAATGCACTGATAACGGAGACAACAAGTTTCTTTAGACTACATTGGGCTGTCATGGAAACCTATGATAAAACTTGAAAGACCGCGCCTTTGTTTTTTCACTGCAAATTTTTATTTATTCAATATAACATGTATTTAAGTCAATAAATAAATAAACTTGTAATTGTTGATACATGAAATGTCCATCCGAGCAGAAAAAAAAAATGATGAATGTGAATGTAAAAATTTTAAATAAATAATAATTTTGTTTAGTATTTAAATCATTTCCCGGTAAATATGCGATGACGAACCCCGCTATCATTTATTGTGGTATTCCGCGTGCTTTGTTAAAGTCAAAAATGACCATCAGTCGATATTAGTATTTACCACATCCAAGTTTTGTTAAGTTTAGAACTCTCATACATGGGAGAGCAAAAAGTAACAACAAGAAAATAAGCACTGCGCAGTAGGTTAATAAACGCAATTCCGCATTGAAACCTAAACTATAGGAATTCTCTCCCGCACGAGAAAAAATTAAATCTTATCACAAATTTATATAAAATAGTCGTGGAAGTGTCACAGTTACACATCATGGTGCTATCATATTATAGAAAAGTGTATATGTTATGAACAGGGATTATTTACGAGGGTGTACACATGAGTTTTTTGGATAATATATAACTCCTGCAAAGCAGGTTCGTAGTATTGTTCGTTCAACAATTCAAAAACGCAAAAGTTTTTCGCGTTTCAGACCTTAGAATACGCAGCACATGTTGTGGTACGTAAAGAAATGTGTCGCATGCGTAATATTTAATTCTTATTGAAAATTATATTCTTATTGAGGCTATATTCTTCGAACTATGCGCGATTTCAGCATAATCTACAAAATATTTGACACAATTGCTTGGGCCGTGGGATCAGTCCAGCATATTTTCCATAGTTTCGCAGAAATATCTCTGTTAGAAAAGTACACCTGATCAACCGTACGTTTCCAATTATTTATATTTCCTCGCTGATTAGTTTATATCAAATATTTACTGATGATAAACCATGCACGTCAGGCGCGTTCGATAAACGGCCCAAGTATGGAAAAACAAAATTCAATTGGTTCAATTTGATGCCACCTAGTTGAAGTACATCAATTGTCAGCGCATGTTTGCCTTGACGATTCCTCCCTAAAAATTACGATTAATTTGGAGCAAAATGCTCAAATCTTGTTGATTGTAAAATCGGGTTAATTCCTAAATAAAAATTCAATCGACTTTCACGTTATGATGACTAGGTTTGGACCATCTGGCAACAACTTTTTGTTTTTTGCACCGATCGGCGTTGATGTGATTAGTATTGGCGTGGTTGCAACATCGCAACATTGCAACTGTTAATATTACATCATCTGAAATCGGCATGAAGTCTACGATAAAGCAAATCGTGGATATTGAAAAAAAATATTAACATTATTAAGAAATTCAATTAGAATAGCAATATGTGTCTAACTATGCTAATACGCTAGTTAATATCACCTGCATTTCACAAGATATCTTTAGAAACCGGCACTAAAACATTAGTTTTAAGATTTACCAATTTATTTTATTTCCACATGGCTGCTCACCAAACTGGATACCGGATCCATCAATCTTTAACTATCTATATCACGTAAGGTTAGGTACCAATCCTAAATTTCCGTACTTACTAATTCAGAGTACTGAACATTTTAGCTGTCATCATAGCAAGTTTTAAATTCACCAATTGGCCATACGAAGTCTGTCTATAATACTATATTGTGCTACTAAAATGCTACCAATTGGGTATCTAGTATCTCCGTCCACACTCACTACAAGTTCTTCCGTGATTCTACGAAATTAATATAACAATGGTGCGCTGAATTCTTACCAAACAATCTAAGCTTAATTTCAAATAATACACCTATTTCCTTGCTATGTAATATATCTTATAGCAATGAATATCATTTTCTCTCAGCTGTCTGTAACGCTAAAGCAATACCATTATTCACTGCTACTAAACACTGACACATAATATAGAAAGCGGAACCGGAAAATTTTTGTTTTGTACGCAATCGGCATACGTCACACATATTAATACGTTGACACGTGAATCTTTTTAAATGCCTCTGTTCAATTACAGAAACAAAAGATGCAAATTAAATGAAGTTTCTTTTTTCAGAAATTCCTTTTAGGGGTGGACAATTTGTATCGATTATTCGAATCGGTTCGATTCACAGTTTATTCAAAATAGCCCCGAATCGGTCATGAGGTCATAGTTTTATTGTTTTATTGCAATTTAAAGAAAAATTATTTCAAATTATTTTTGTGTCCAGAATGGCCAAGAATAATTGCTAAAATGCTTTATTGAAAAATTTTCACATTATAAGTTTCTCAAGCTATTTTGCCAAGAATACGCTAGAAATAAACAACAAATCACAGTTCATTGGTAATAGACGGATCAAAACCATAGCATCAGTTAGAGAGTTGGTGATCGAATTAGATTTTGTCCAATCGTAAAAAAAAAACCTATCTGATATTCACTCTTTATCATAACCACGCGGCAGCCTTTATGAATCTAATTTTAGCAACATAAGGGGTCGGCATCGGCCAGAAGTCGAACTCATAAGCAGATTCCAAAGTAGAATTTTTTTATGCACAATACAAATAAAACAATGCCATGTTTTCTGCCGTTGTGTGTTCTCAATACCGCATGCATGTGAGTTTTTATTCTCAAGGCAGATTCATCATCATAATACACCATAAAGAAGATTAGTCGGTAGACAATCATTCTCACTGATAGATGGTAACGCAAACTGCAGTTCATTGTACTGGTTCAGTCTCACCAGGGACGTTTGAAACATGGAGTTCGGTTGCTAGTACTAGCTATACATGGAATTATAACAAATTTTTAATAATAAATTTAGTAAATTACGAAATGATTGTTACAAGAAATAATCTCAAAAGCATTTCCACTCAAAAATAAAAAAAAAATTATAGTTATTATTTGCTTCAATGACAATATATTTTTGAACAATTAAAAAAACATGTGCGTTCATGCATCTGTGGACATGATTCAGGGAAGATATTTTAAATTTCCAAGAACGAATGCTTGTCAAATTCTTGCAAATCATCTAGAAATACTTTGGAATCCCTTATTCATCATACAAAAATGACATTTATTTTGCTTTCTAGTGGAGAAATTAAATGTCAATTCAAATTTCTGTGTGAGTCTTAATCGCCTACAGAAGATATAACTCTGTATTTTAGAGTTCGGTTAATGGTACTACATTTTATAGTAGGTCTTTTTGATACAAGTAGCTATTAGTATTATGCAGTTCTTTTGAGGCGAGGCTTCCGCAGAAAGCTCATATTTCCAAGCAAAAATCACGAAGACAGAGAGGCGATCCATCAGTCACTCACCATTGGACATAAGATGTTCTGAGAATAATTCTAAGTGCTTATGCGGTGTGTTTGCATTTCAGTTTTTGATTACCGAATATAGCACGTTTACAATCTTCACAAATACAGTGAGAGAGTGAAAGCAAATGCATAGAATTAACTGCAATAAAATTAATCTCAGTCGAATTGATAAATCATACACAAGCGTCCTTTCTACTGCTCGCTATATTTTTGGTAATATTTATGAGCTCAATCGCCGTTAAAATCTGAAAATGAACAAAGGACACAATCAACTTCTGGGTGCGATTGAAAAGAAAAATCCGAATGCAAAAACATATAAATTGAATCTGAATATCCTTGAACGAAATTGCAGCTTAAACACTTTCATAATATTTTGCCCGAAATAATCGGTATATTGCACAATTTTTACTTAAGATATTTTTTTTCAAAACTCATTCACAGTTTACTTTTGAGGAAACTATTATCTAAGACGCGTCGTTTATTAATATTCAGCATTTTACATGACAAAAAGGAAACAAAAACAACCGTAAATTTTCAACATTACACAATATGCTATATTTTACATGCATGAGAAATAAATAAATGTACGTGTTACCATTATATAAAATAAAAATTAAATTGAGATGAAAACACAACAGAAATATTGTTGACCAAACGGGGATATATTAAAGATTTTCGTAAATTGGGTCAGAACTACCCTCTTCGGCGTCCAGTGCGTCATTGGAATAAATGTTGACAGAACTTAGATGAGTCTTGACCGCTTCGTAGCAGAAGTTGTATTGCTCCTGTAAATGTAAATAGAAATATATACATATGATTTGCTGAACGCCAGTTTGTCCCGTGCAATACGAATCCATGTTCAGATATTTTCCCCGTGTCCACCCTTTTTATTTGTACACTTGGCTGATCGTAAGCTTTTCAATATGAGTGATGTTCTGTGCCGAGGGGCGTACGCAGTTTGTTTGTTATTAGATAGGGCGGCGCTTTTCTGTTGGATCCGGGAAATCAAAGTTATTACACCCAGTGTTACCAAATGAAAATTTTTTTCAAAAATCATATTCTTTTGTGAAGAATCACAGGTCTTCCGCTCCTTAGTCGCTGCGATCAGTTCATACCTCACAACACATTTTAGACGTGATTATTTTGATTGGATGAATTTACGATTATTATTATTTTTTTTTTAGTTTTTTTGAATTGTTGCAATGGCTTGTCCGTGAACCTAGATGGGGGCTTATGCCCACCGTACCCCAAACGTTTGACACGGACCTTTGTAGTGAATGTGTATCTGTTCTATGTTACAGCTACCCGCAAAGTGCCTTGCTGAACGGCACGTTCGGTGGTGAAACGGTCAATCATCGAACCATCGGCTTTCCGGACAATACAATCGCGCTTAAACGACTGAGACACTGAACCTGGGTGTTTTTGATTATTGGACTGGAATTCTTCTACAGGAATCAACGAGTGTCGTACACTGTATCCGTTTTTTTATGAAAATTTCTTTTAGAATAGTTTTTTAAGATAATAAATATTCGTTAGTAAAGAAAAACATCTTACCAAAGATTGCACCATCCCTGGTCTGCTGTTTCTCAAATCCTTGATTGTACGGAAAACGTCAATGCGGTTCTCAAATTTCAATCTATCGATGATGTTCAACAGAGCACAAAATACACCGGTCCGTCCCAATCCATCACTAAAATTAAGCAAAGACGATGAATATCAATTTCACAAGTTTTACTACATTCTTCCGAGTCTTTTCTTAAATAGTTATATATAAGTGTTTTTTGGTTGGATGCATCGAAATCTATTTTTATTTAGTGTATGAATACTTGATGCTGAATAGCATTAGCATCTTTACAAAAAATACTTTTCATCGCTCGTTTGGTAATGTATGTACGGATTTGAACCCACAAATATATATTTTACTATGCACTCGCTCGTCCTCGAAACAGCGCTGTACTCAGCGACACAATCGCTCCCAGCGAATTGTGATTTGACAAAGTATTTACGATGAAGAAATTTTTTTGAAAAATTTATGAAGTTGAAGATGATTTCATCTGTGGCGGTTCATATCCGAATAGAAGGTTTTCCACTTTGGGTGCTGTTGATGTAGCTACGTACATCCATCTTGTAATATGTCTTTACCATTTAAGGGGTCTATTGTTGAGTTCTTTTAGGCGCTGCTTTCTAAATTTCTTGAAGCTAATTCATCTTGAATCGATGACTCGTTACAATTATTTAATCGCTCTCAAATTCATTTTTGTCTTTAATGATGCAGTATTAGTTTATAGTATATAGTCTCTAATAGTATCTTTATATAAATGTATATAAATTCGTGGAGAGTACTTTATTCTGTTTTGTAGACATATAATGCAGTCAATAATTCTAAAGATAATAAGAGAACGTTCACTGATAGTATATAGTCTCTAATAGTATCTTTATATAAATGTTTATAAATTCGTGGAAAGCACCTTATTCTGTTTTTTAGACATGCAATGTAGACAATAATTATAAAGGTAAAAACAGAACGTTCACTAATTGTTTACGAATTTTTTAATTTTATACGATTCCATAAAATTTTAAGAATTTGATTAGGATTTGTATTTTAAGGTTTAGTTCGGCCTCTATATTTTTTTTATTTAAATATGATCTTTGGAATATGTAACTTCACTTTAACAAAAGCAGGCCATGTACCATCGATTTAACCCTTTATTTGAGGTGATTGAAATTTGTGACAATTATTATCTGTTGGTCGACGGCGACTCCAGCGACGCATTCGATCAACAAATCAATTGGCCAAGAAAGTTGATTCTATAAATTTATTTCAGCATTAGGAAATAGAGTACTATCGGAGAACGGCAATTTCACTGCATCTTTGTCAAAGTACAGAAAAAACACCGCATACATACATACCTGCAATGAACTAATGTTGCAGATCCGGCTTCCCATTTAGAATCGGATTGAATCAAATGTAAGAGGTCCAGAATTCCTGTTGCATCTCGAGGGAGTGAATTCGATGTCCATTCGGGATATTGGAACTGGGTGATAATCTGTTAAAAATCAGGTAAGTAATTGAAAAGAAGCGCGCAATATATTTATATTTATTCAAAACGTTGTAATCTATGCAACAGTCTTTTGATTTTAGAAGTTGCTGATGCTTGTACTTATTAGAAGATATGTACCGATGCCACTTTTTTGCCGATACTGCAAAATGATCCGAAACCGATACCAATGACACTGATACTCAAAACTGCCGATACCGATACCCGTCACAAATGCCTTCAAATTCGCTCAAAGTACATCCTTGAAGTTGAAAACTTCAGTAAAATTCTCTGTAAAATACCTTATACCAAACAAGCGCACCCATAGTGGATGAAATGGACTTGAAGCAATAACACAAAACATTGTGCCGAACAAAGAATATTGAAGAATTTGATACAAATAGAAATATTCTAAAACAGCATCAAAAAATGAACGACAGCGTTAAGACACTCTAGGAAGAAAAAAATTTAATCAAATTAGTTCCCGGTAAAATAAAAATTGCTGATTGTGATAATATTGACAAATCATAAAAACTATTATATATTTGATTTTTTTTTTCAGTATGTTTGCGTGTTTTTTAACTCTATATCCAGAAGGCTAAATTGCCCAAATAAATTCCAACCACGAATCTGAGAACTGTATCCCTAGGCGTGGTAATAACTTTTTTTCAGTAATCAAAATTGAAAACTCGAAGATCGTAGGTAAGAAACAAAAGTTTTACAATCCCTAATAAGTTTCTCCATCCATCCTCAAGTAAGCTACTGATCTACTTCATTACATAATGTATGATATGTCGAGGACTGTTCTGAGCCGGTTGATGCTTTCATTTTGGTAGCAGCTTATTGTCATTCAAGTGACCATTAGTTGTATCATTTAGGAACTGATTTAGGCCTCGGTTAGAGCAAATTCTCCATGATATCAAACATTTAAAAAGTTTCGCTGGTATTGGCTATTTTGTGACTGCTATTGTTACCGATACTCACAAAATAGCCGACACATCGGTACATTCCTACTTTTAAGCATGGCATCAAATGAAGTTCGTGAAAAAGAAATGTTTGTGTGATTGGATTATAGCCACGGAGATAAATGATTTTGATATTGCTTGATCGTTAATTGATATTTTTCTGGTTAAACTTTCCATACGTCATTGGCTAATTATTCACATCGCATAATTCAGACTTTATGGCATTAGAAATATATTGCCTATGCCTATTATTTTTGCATGGCGGTCATTAAGAATGCGTGGTATTTTCCGTTCAGTCCTGTTAATAGACATTACTTTTTCTTACTTTAGGATGCTGTATCTTTCTTGTTACAACAATTTTTCTTTCGAAGATTCCTCTCGATTTACTTTCCGCTTGCAGATGAACTTGAATGTTATTCAACTGCAGTGGTTCGCGAGTTGAGTTAGGCCAGTAACACACACCTTCATTCTAATTGTGAAATAAAGTATAAAAGTGTTATTTCTCCTTAGCGGTGCATTCAAGAGCTTGGAGTGGAGTGGAGCCGGAATTAAAAAAATTAGGTGGCGAATTACGATGTCATTTTCATTGCTTTAAAATATTGTGGCGACGCGGCAAAAATCGATATTTTCAGTAAATTGGTTTCAAACCATGCCAAAGGCCCGAATTAATCACACTGAACGATTTACGAAATTCGGTTTAAGCAAGGCCGAAAGTACTGACATGTCAGAAAGCTACTAAAATTTAGCACCAGTAGCTCCGCAAGCATTGCTGAACTAAACCTTTATAGCAGAGAGCAGTAAATGCTATCTGTCCTGGGAGGTTGAAAACCATCCACCACATTATCTACAACCTCGATGTTTTGAGAGATTTAATAGAAACTTTCAAATTGTCAGCATAATGGTTAAACAGTTATATTTAAGCACAAATTGTTAACGTCTTTTTCCGGAGATTTCGACCAGGCGTCCTTTATTAAGTGTGAGTCACTGATGGATCATCTTCATCAAGTGGATTATTGGGTCGGCAATCGTCATGTGAAACATTGTTTTTCTACACGAAGAGCATTATGTTGGTGTATGTAAATTATCATCAAAATGCAATAAAATGCTTTGTATTCTATTAAATATGATCTTTTCTTTCTTCGCCGAATACTGTGCGAAGTGTGATCATACAGCTAGGTTTGGTTGTGAGTTTCGTTGTAAAAAATGTTGACCCAATAAAAATCATCCAGATTAGCGATTCGAAAAAATATTTGCTGCAAAAATATTTCAAATTTTGCACCAACATATATGTACTTACTTGATTTCTGTTATCCAATGCTCCTATCATTACCACTGTGTCCACGTTATTGTCCAGTATTGCACGCCAGAAATATTCCACAGTTGCATTGAATGGCCCCTGTGCGGCTATTATTTGCGCATCTTTATTATATGCCTGCAAATTAAAACACGCCATTACACGACGTTCACCTATTTATTTACTTTTATTTTGTGATTCATGAAGCACTAATTTACCGTCACACAAATTGTGATTTAAAAAAACGCTTCAACATTGCAGTGCAACAACGCATCCACTAGGTATCGCAAAAGAGTAGCAGAGAAAATCATATTTGCGGGCAAAATATCACTCATTTAATTTTGAGTAGCAACCTAAATGAAGGCATATATGTCCGGGAAACAAACAATAGAAATAAGATTACGAGGCTCTCGTGAGAAGAACAGAATAAAATATTTATACAAAAAATTGTTACGTACGAAAACGTAGGATGGCGTAAATGATGAAAATACAACTATTTGAATTTTAAATTGAAAAGGAAAATTCAGTATAGTTGTATATTTCGCATTTCGATAACAAAATAAAAACGTCACATTATCTTCTGGTTGTCTATATATTTGAAGTTGTTAGTGACGGCAGGAAGTATTCCCAAAATTTGATCTATTTTAGCATAAGCTGTGGTTGACCGCGCTCTAACTGCGCTATCCATTGGTGTACTATGTCAAACAGAAGATTATTTCCTCAGTTTTTCTGGTTTGGGTGAAATCTAGCTTGATCCTCACGGGAAAAGGTTTTTTACAAGATGGCACGATGAGGGCGCGATTCTAGACATATTATTTGCAATGATTTTGTTGCAAAATTGAATATTTTACGAGAAAAAAATGAAAAACACTCTGTGGCAGTAGGTGGAATTATGGTATGGATCTAACATATAGCATGCATATAGTTTCACCGAAAACGAGTCACCGGCAAACCTATAATGAACAAAATGGAATCTAATACACACTTTTATATTGTGTAAGCGTTTAACTTTTTTATTACAAAGTTACTCACTTCGACGTAATTAGCATCAATTGATATCCATTCTGTGTCTTCAGGTTGCCGAACAATCACAACACGATTCCGTATGACTGGAAAATATAATTTCATTTGTATATATATTGGTATGAAGATAGTTAGATGGAAAACTCCCCCTACCTTTAGCAACCATCTATTTCAGTTAGGTGAATTTCTACATTGCTACGATTCTAGTGGATAGGCCATGTCACGAGAAGATATGTCAATTTGACAATCAATACAAAATAAGCCACAGACGCATTCATGATACACGCACATTCGGTGACAGATGATATAATTCAGTAATCCTACAAAACTCATATCAGTTCTTGTTTTGTCTCCTTAAAATATATTTGATGCAAATTCTAAATGAAATTGATTACTACCATCGTCTTCAATTAGGTCACGCAGAACAGTTTATCGTGGACGTTTTATAACATCGCTGCATTGGTTACATACGAATTGACTAAAAAGATTTAACCTATATTATTTCAAAACTCAGTTATGATATATTTTATTTTTTTTTTATTATACGCGACCACGAAAATGGCCCACTGAAGGAACATTCAAGTGTTCAAATAAAAAGAACTCTTGCAGGACTTTTAGACTACATTTACCAGGAACATTTTCTTCATCAACTTTTGGGTTCAAAGAGTCAGCTGTTGCTAGATTTTCAAATTCTTTCGAGATGTTGTTTCGCTTGGGTGATCTTAATGGTAGAAATTAAATTATAAGCTTTAAACAACCCCATAAAAATTAATATCTATCACAATTCTCCGATAGACTGCACCTTCATGTCTCTATGTGTTTACATGGGTCCAATTTGAAGTAACTTGTTATCGACCATTTTTATGGCCAAGAGCTTTTTCGAAATGTGGTACAGACTATTACATTGTGATCGGAAAAAATCCATCCAATACTGAACAGCTATAATAGAATGCAGTGAGTAGTATCTTCCCTGGACAACGGAACAACTATCAATCACTTTCCTCGCCTCATATCAAACGCTAGATATAGGTAAGGGGAATCAAAAGACGTGTTTACAGGTCTTGTAATAGGCATTGAAAAATTTCTGGATTCTCGTAATTATAATTATATCTTCAAACGACATACGGTAAGACGTAATATTTTTTTACTTGGATTTTGAATAATAGGGGGCATTTTCCATATCAAGCCCCTTTCCTGGTTTTGGGGAATTTGGGTAAATTGAAATATGATATACGAGTATATTTTAAACATTTAATGAGAAATTTTTGCAAAACACATACATGGCCTTTCCGGCTTTATCTGACTTACTAGATGGCGCTATAGTCTCGTACAAATAACCAAATTCACAGAAGGAAATATGATTTATTCAGGCCAAATAAGCACAGGGCACCAGCACCGTGATCAATCCATACGAGAAAAAATACCTGAAAGAACAATTTTGCCCTCAAAGTTTGTGGCTAGTGATTTGCCTAATTACTCTACAGAATTGAATGTACATTTTCAAATTTCCGGGTGGCTGGCAATACTCTTTGATCCAATTTTTTTTTCCATCTCATAGATATTTCAAGATTTATATTAAAATTTTAAAAATAAAACGTGTCAATTGCAATGATTATAACATACAGTATAGTCATTGTTTAGAAAATGCTATTATTTCTACCAGGAATTGGGAAGCCATTGTATTATGGATGTAAACTGGTTTCTCAATTAGAATTTTTTTTTATTAGCTTGGAACACAGATGGACTGTACTTCAGCAGCGCTATCAATATGTAGCCCATGCTAAACAAATGACAAAACACGATAAATTTAAGCCATATATGTGTGGATCAACATTGAAATCCGTTTACAATAAAAGTATTCTAAAAATAGGTTAGTTCGTTTGTTTCACTTTACTGTGTGCGCAGTATTCTCCCGTTACTCGTTATCGGACATTAAGTAAATAATCGATGTTTGATCTACTATCTCACCCTTTGCCTTTTTGTTGGTTTGCAATAAATTGTTCTCGAGTGACGTCAGTTTCGCCAAACAAATACCTTTCCAGCATAAGCTTGTGTAACATTTCGTACTGGTCCTGTAGAGACAAAAATGTATGCTATAACAAGACCGAAATAAAATATTGAAAAGGAGTCATAAATATTCTACCAATTTAAAATGTCGCATCTGTTAAAGCCCTGCTCGAAATTAAACATATTCGGAAATCCCATATTACCAAAAATAATGTTTTATTATATTTCATAAAAAAAAAACGTAGTTGGACTGTTGATGTTTATAGACCTTGTTTTCGCGGTTCTGCTATACATTTTGAAAAAAAAATTTGTTAGGGTTGAGCAACTTGTCATGGATAGAAACTGCCCAGCCTTCTTTCATTAACCCGAACAATTGAAAAATTATTGCTTTGTCAAACATGATTCAGACACCAACGGTGCCTGAGTGTTGCAGTCTACTTTTGATTCGTGATTGATAAAAGTTTTTCTGATATTCGACTTGGCTCACGATGATTCCAACGTCATAATTTAGAAGTCATATCACTCTGCAGAAAATGCAGGTATGTTAAATTAAGAGCATTCTTCGGCATTTCAAAAATGTTTGATTTGTGCGAAGTAAAAAAAATAGATCTTGAAACTCTTTAATGATTTGGTTTGTACTTACACATGTTTGTACCATATCCACTCTTTGTTTTCTCATTGTCATCACACAGTTGAATACATCCACACTGCTTTTGCTCTTTGTTTGATCCCGAAGAATATCGTAGCCAATGAATGCACCAGTTCTCCCCACGCCAGCGCTAAATCATATATAAAAATGTTGCCGTTTTATCTGTTTCATTGTGTTTTTACGGTTTTTATTCAAGGAGACATAACAAAATAAATTGTTTACGATTAAATCTAGCAATGAACTCTCGGGTTTTGGCCACAAATGCGCCTCAATGGCGCAATGTACCAGTGATTCATACATGAAAAATACATTTTAACGGAATATTTCCGAATGCGAGTAACCAGCAATAGCGTATTTTGCAATAAATATCATGCAGTCTTCATTAAATTAATGTCGTTGTAGTCCTCAATTGTGTTCATTTATTTATTTGAAATTTTCAGTATTTAAGTTATTTATTCACATTCATCATTTTTCTGCTTGATTGGACATTCCATGTATCAACAATTACATTTTATATAGAATAAATAAAAACCTGCAGTGAACAAGCAAAGGCGCGGCCTTTCGAGTTTTATCATAGGTTTCCATGACAGCTCTATGTAGTCTGAAAAAACTTGATGTAGTTGTTGGTACTCCGTGATCAGGCCATTTGAGAAACTGGTACTGCTGAACCGTGATTTCTTTCTGAATAATATGATACAAATAACTAGATCTGTTTCTGATTTAATTGATTTGTAGAATAGTCTTTCCAAAATAAGGGAGGCTGTAAAATTTACAAAAATAAATATGTGATACGTACCTTTTGAGGTGTTTCAATCACAAATGTCCTTTGAACAAATCCTCCGTAGTATATTTCTTGATCGTTCCGTATGACGTACGAACCTTGTTGGGCAGCCTGGTGTAAATTAGGCCAATACTTTTCACATTTTGTCTAAATTTTAAATAAAAAAGTAGAAAGTTAATGAGTAAAAGTGTCATCACAAAACTTTAACAAACTGGCATTACTCGTAGTTTCAAAGCTTTTTTTTCTTGTCGTATGTCATGATTTAAGTGCAAAATGAGTCAGTTTAAGAATATTCAAAAATAAAATTCATTTCAATCGTGATTCTAGAGTAACTGACTAAGAATGGAGGACAATGTAGGTCGAATCTAACGCGTGGAAATTATCTCGCATTATCTCCATTATCTCGCATTATCTCCAATAACAGAAACCAACGCATTCTAACTAAATAGATAATGCGAGGGCCCAACATCATCATCATCAACATGGGTAAGATAAATCTGTCACTTTTAATATTTAATATATATGGTCATGTGGTGCTAAGATAGACCATACCCGATTTGCACCCGAAATGAAAACAAATTTACCCTAAAAGTATAAATCTGAACGTAAAATATAAACTCTCCTGTAAGAAATTTTTTTTACAATATGACCAGCGTGCAGTAGTTACCGAGAACCACAACAGATAACTCCTCTACCTAGACACGCGAAAATTTTAACGTCATTATAATAGTTACCGAGAACTTTACATAATATATAATATAATTATAATAGTTACGGAGAAATATTTTCCAGAATGATTAACGTTCCCCAGCAGTAAAAAGGGTCGCACATCCTCTATACTTCTTGAAGTGCTAAGAATTAATTTTTATGCTTTCCCCAGCCGGATAAAACCGATGAGTTTGTGCAGATATTAAATGACTGCGAGAGTTACCCTGACCTTCTAGGTTTTGTACGTTTTCCATCGCTAAGGGTAAATAGTATTCACTACGCTTTATTATAGCGCTGCTCAGTTCTTTGTAGGATATTTTCATTCATAGAGCAGTTTCTGATATTCGTTTTGATATGCCTCCTTGCTACTTATGTGGCCGTTTGTTTGTTCTATTCATAAGCGCGGATTCCGGCCTTAGAGCAACTTTTATTAAAAAGTTATGTCGAAAAATATTGCACATAATCTTTTACTGAATATAATCAGAAAGGTGAGTAGTAAAAATAATTGTAAGGTTGTCATGCCTTCGTAGCATGCAACAACATGAGATTGCTTTTATCAATATAAAACTTTGTTGCGTCTAATTGTGGATTTTGATATTATGATTTTTTCATTTCCTATGTTAAACCTTTTGCATTGTACAATTAGATAATGGGTAATTTCGAACGTCAACATATAATTAAAATTTATTTAATTATCGTTAGACCCTATACCTTCCCAGCTTCAACACATCTTGTCAACATGACTATAACTGTGCAATGTTGTTCGACGACCATTCTCCAGAAATCCACCACTGTGTGAGGTAGAGGCCCTTGTGTTGCAATGAATCTTTTCTGATAACCCTAGGTGAAAAGGAAACAGGATAACACAATGAACTATTATTGACGTTTTATTTTGTGGGTTGAATTGTGTGGTATGAAGGAAGTAATCACGCTTGTAAAACTAAAATGAGAAATGCACATATAACGAGGAAAGAAATTATGTGATGGTTGGAGGTGGCAAAAGGTTAATCGAAGAAAATCCAAATACTACTGTAGATAACGTCCTGTGGAAGTAGGTCATAAAGATGGCAAAATTGTAGTTGCTTATATGTTATCCGACCAGTAAGAAACAAACATACAACATTCATATACTCTACTAGGATTAGAAAAAAAAAACACTCGAATTCAAAATGCCATCATTCTATCAGTAGAAAATAAGCATATATTTGCTTTGCCTTGGAATCCATGAGAATATATTCTTCGTTATAAATCTCATTGGCAGCAGTTCTTTTAGCATATTTTCTAGAGCTATGTCTATATTGTTTATAAATAGTAAAAAAGTTTGCATTTGAGCAAGCGTCAAATTTCCGGTCAGCATAGGATACATGGTGTGGAATCGCTGATGCCTGGTCGATCACAGCGGAAAATGGATTTATCGATAAGGCATAGGCATGATTATCGATTTTTTAATACCGGCATACTCAGTGAAGTTTCAGTGAAATAATTTCCAACTTCCAATTGCGCGGTAAACAAACTTGACATTACGGAATATATATGCATTACATAGGTAACCTGATATTTTTGGGCAATAAAGGAAATATTCGTTGTTAAGCATGCTCCTTTTTATTACATGCGTCGACTTTTAATCACTTTCAATACTTACGTTAACGTAACAAGCGTTGATATATGCATCAAACCCATGTCCTTTCAGAGAAACCCGTGTTGAGTCATCTATGAAAATGATATATATTTTGGTAATTGGGGTTGTCCAGAGGTAACATGGTATGGTAAAAAAAACAATAAACATAGAGATCAATGATGCCGAATTGCTCATAAAAATTAGGTTTATAATGTCATACCGAAATTTTATACATAATAATTTTGCCAAAACAAAAATAAACACAAACCTACTTTACCGATCTGTTGGAATAAATTAATTGAGAAAAATTCTTCTGTTCAGACTCACTAGCCGTGTTATGAATACCCGTAGAAAATTTTACATGGAATTAATAAATCTCTAACTTACACGGCAATATATTCTTGTATCTATTCTTTCTCATCATCTCCTCACTTCCACCGACGGTTGACGGTGGAGCATTGGCTCTTGATTTAGTTCTGATTTCCTGCGAATGTTCATTTCGAGGTTTTATTAGAAGATGTTTATTAAAACAGTAACATATACTCTGAGATAACTTCACAATAAGATTACTAGAGTCCTTTTTTGAGATTACAATTATCCAAGTATATTTACCGAAATTGGTCAAAATTAAATATCTATGGAAGCCAGCATCGAATACGGATGGACGGTCAAAGGTGGTCACCAATATCCTAATTAAATATCTTGGTTTTGTTATTCTAACCATTTATTTTTAATTGAAATGATTTTTCAAGTAGTTTCGAAAAAGTTTCAAAATAACATATTCACTGAGCTGGTGATGATTTTGTGCTAACGATGTTCATATCAGAGCCAATTCTCGAGCACACGTTCAAAGTTCAACAGTATGGTATATTTTGTTTCTTAATTATGCGAAAACAAAAGAGAGTAAAAGATGAACATTCACGAAATCGGTGGTATTCGACAGTACCGTAAACCACACCGTAGAGGAGCGAATCAGCACCAAATCACACTTAATTTTTGTTTGTTTTGAATTCACAAAACTTCTCCCGTTACATTAGACAAATGTCAAATATTGAACCAAATTACAGGGTAAGAAATTCACCTGATATTGTTCGCGGAACTGCATGTTGTCATCGGCTCTAAGCATTTTGTAAACTCTTTGTAGCATTACAAAGGGAATATCAGTATCCGTGCCTGTGTTGTTCATATCCACGTTTTCATAGACTGGACTATCTAAATTTAATTAGGAACTTTAAGGCTGTTATGAACATTCCATACAATTTATTCAGATCGTTTTAACTGTTTGTTTTTTGAACATAAAAGAAAACTTAAACGTATTTTGCAGATAACTTTATCCAGTCTTGACATTGTCTCATTATCAAACATGTAATCGTACTGCAGCGGGAAAGCTTTTGAAAATGCCTCTATTTGCCATTTGCTGAGGCAAATTTTAATAGGGAAAATACGTAATATGTTGATTGGCAGAGTAAGAATTACGTAAGTACGTACGGCAAAAATTTTACCTTTTTCCGCATCACAAGCAGAGCTCCCTATCTGATGTTCATCTTGGGCTTTTTTTGGAAGTCGTCGCCTGTAATTACGATATAAAAAGTTCATAGTTTTCTAACAATGATGAATAAAAATTCCTTGGCAAGGAAAGTGAATAAATATCAAAAATGGTTTTAGTTGGTTGATGCCGGACAATTGACCGCTCAGTCATTGGATTTTATACTTTATTAAAGCAAATCCTACAATAACATATTTGGATAAAAATGTATCTGAGAGTAGTTGAAATATGTATTAAAAATTTGTCAATTACTTCAACTGAGAGCAAATCATTTGCACTCATGTTTTTTGAAGTTGTACATCTCATGAGTGAAAACTAAATTCGCACTGGTGTAATATCACCCACACTACTCACTTCCTCCACATATAGTACGTGCCTCCGATAATGGCAATAATAATTACTGGACAAAGGACTACGGCTGCGATCCATCCAAGAGCTGTAAAATAATAAAGCAATATTAATCCCACGTACTCAAAGTGCGTTACTAAACAAATACAAACACAAAGATGTCGGATTTGTTGACTTATCAGCTAAACATAAAGTGCCAACATAAAATTGCGCACTGTGCCAAAGAGACCGGTATATTTATACTCGGTGCTTCGGTATGTTCGCGCCCAAGTGCTCGTGCGTATCTGATTATAAAGTGCATTGGCACTCACGGACGTTTGTACCTAATATGTGAAATTCTACGACTCGTTTCATATGTTGATAGAAATTGTGAATAACCGCTCTAATATTTTTGCCGAGCGCAACATTAAAATATTTTGATGGTTTTGTTAACCTTATTTCGAATATTAGCAGGAAACAGTGTCTTCCTGATCTTTCTTAATGACTATGCTTCTCTATATCTTTGTCTAAGAGTCATTATTCCAAATTGTTGTTTTCAAATACTCCCGCTTTTGGATAGCATGGATAATATAGCAGCATGATGATCATTAACGGCCAAAATGCTAAATTCTTTGAAAATTATTCTATTTTTCTTACGTGCGGATCCATTAAAAAACGACAGGCTGTCACTTTGACTGTACAGAACATTCCCGTCGCTTGTTGGTGTCGTTGTGACCGTGTAGTACCTACGCAAAGACAATAACAAAAAATATTGCAACTATTAAAGATAGCATATCAAAATAACTGCGAGAATATTGTCTGCAAAATTAAGAGATTTTTTCGTAGTTCACTTCTGTTTATTATGTTAGGATTTACGACTCCTTAAAATATTCAACTTTATTTTCCACATCAAACTCAAAAAAGCATAACATAAAATTTTTTGACTAATACAATTATCTTTTTCCCTAATCATACAAACTAAGAAGCTTTTTTGTCCCTAGAGCTCTTTTTCTAAATTAGAATAAACTTATTATTACCTCATTTTACTGCGAAGCAAAAGTCGTCTCGCAAAATTTGAATTAAACTTAGGTATAATAACGTATATTTGAAGGATAGTATAATTTCAAATATTTGACAAAACAACGTCTGAGTTGGAAATTGCATATGCAAGAAAATCAGCATATGTGTCAAAGTTTCAGATAGTAAATATTATAATTTATAATGATTACGCTGCATATTGTACCTATTTTGTGTTTTCAAACAGTAAATATCCAATGAATATTCTAGAAATTGGGACAATAAATACATAGGATATGAGATACATTTTAGTAACATTAAGCAACTTTGATTTCTTAAAATAATTCCCTAAGTTTGAAGAGTATGTGCCAAAACTTCACGCACATTTTATTGCATTTTATCATGCTTTTTGTTCAACGCAATAGGAAATACGTGTTCAGAAATCATGAAATAAATGTGATCACCAATTAAGCAAGCCAAGCAAGCCAATCAAGCAAAGTACTGAAGAACCAAACACCAACCAATATATATATACCACGTTGAATAATGTTAGAATAGACGTTTAAATATGAGGTGAGTCTTGCCATATTTGGAATTTTAGCATCACGAAAATGTGCAACACATTATTATTGTTGTGAATAGGAAGTGGCAACAATTAAGTGCCTTTTTGACTCACGAGAATGATATTGGGCCAATATTTTTGCATTATTGTTCTTTAGGTTTGATTCATTTGTAGAAGAATGTCCACATTGACTCACCCGTATTCAGTGCCATCTCCTCTTAACTGCTTATTAGTTCCCGAATACTTCGAAGCTAGCTCTGTATTCCTCTTCTTTCGGTTTTGAATTTTCCATATATCCGTCGGCATACATTCCGAGTTGTTACCATTACCAAGGTAAGTCGTGTATATTGTATTGTCTCCTATTTCTTTTCTAAATGAATATTCTGCAGTTGATATTTATTGTATCATCATTTGGCTACTTATATTTTGAAGCAATCAAAATTTTGTTAAAAAAAATTTGTTTATTATTATGATGCGCACTATATTGTATTATTCCTAATTCATACTAATATTGACTTATGAACAAGTTGGAAGATATTTTTAGAAATAAACCAATTTGTTTTTACGTTTTGTTCAAAGTTAACGCTCACCGAGGAATTGCAATTGCGATATAGTCTACTCCAGAGGAGTCTCTATCTGCTTCGGCCATTGCACTATTTAGATCATCGGTTCCAAATATCTTACTGCTGTTGATTCTGTTTCCTTCATTCACAATAACGAATACGCAACTAGTGAACACAAAAAAACGTCAAAAAATGTTATAAAAGATCAGGCCGTTACTGAGTGGTGAATACAAATTTGTAAGTATATTTAAAGCCATTGAAATATTAACAATTTTTGTTTGGTTTCTCATAAACGAATTCCTACTGTTTAAAATTCAAGATGAGTTGATTTACTTTACAAAAATTACTGTTTGAAACAACTTTTATCATTGAATCATATTACAGAGGTGGGTTTTTTTAATACAGTATATACTAAAGTCCATATTTCTATCATAAAACCGAGGTAATATCCAAAACAAAATATATTTAAAAATACCTTATTGGGCCATTATTTTCATTTGGTAGAACTATCTCAATTTCTCTTTGTGTCAAATCTCCTTGGTTCTCCTTTAAGGTAGGCTCAGGAACTTTTTCTGGAGCTGAGCAGATAAGAATATTGTAACGAAATTTAAATGCTAAATACACTTCAGTCAAGTATACGTCACAGATGGACCGCGCCACGATCTATCAACTGTGATTCATGGTTAACAAATTAAATATGGAAAAACAAATTTTGAATTAGACTTTTCTCTTATGATCACTATTTCATCACAAATTAGTATTGATAAAACTTTAATGCAGCAAACAAATCGAAATTTGCGCATCTTCATCATCGTGGAAAATTTCCTAAAATGATAGCTTTTTCAGTAAATAGCCTGAATTCGTTTTACGGCATAGGTTAAAAGTTAATATTTGAAAGCTCGAGAAATGCAATCTTTATTCCCTAAATTGTGTTTCTAATTTGTTCAACTTTTCTAACAAATTTCAAAACTGTTTTGTTTCCAATAGACAATGTCATTTGTCTCAAGTTCCCTTTACAGATTGGTAAGCTATAGCGTCTCACCACTTGGTTCCGTTATACAACCTTCCGCGGCAGGAGATGTTTCACCCGATCCAGCGCAAGTTATTGCCGTGACCTCAACTATATATTTTCGGTTATCCTCAACCTCAATATCATAACTAAGTTTGTCAGCTCCCAATGTGATATTATACGGTGGTTCTGCATCAACATTAGGAGTTTCCATAGACTGTTCTTGAGTCCATTTAACCTGTTAAGAGAGGAAAATTATATTCAACAGGCTGAGTTGATATTCGAAAGGCAAATAATTGCAATAATGAATATTTATTGATATTTTTGAAAAAAAAACATTCTATTTATGGGCAACTGTTCGATATCGTATTCAAGAAATATCAAAGCCAATTTAGTTATGCACTTGATTGGTGTAAACATATAGAGAATATTAAAATATTTTTGAATTTTTACTGCATCACCTACCTTATATTCCAGTATTTGATCTTTTGGTGTGTTTGGTATTGTCCATGCAACGTTACATGACGTATCTGTTAATTTCAAGACAGGTTCATTTACTCGACCGGGTAGTCCGTGTCCAGTTGTAGCATTCATGGTATCATTCAATTGCTTCAGACATTCGTCTGGACACACCTCAACCTGGATAAGTTGTTAATTATTTTTATTTATATTGTCAATCAATATTCCATATCTATACGGTAGAGATCAGTGTATATTCAAAAGATAATATTTGTAAGCGTTTTAGTGCAAAATTTTCTACAATAATTTAAAAATGCAAATGCCACATTATAAGGGGGCTTGCGAAAAGGAAGGTCGATAAATAGATACATTTCTCTCGCTTATTAATTTTTTTCATCTTTGTATATGCATGTTTTTATTCATTACGCATTTTGATGCTGTCGGTATTGGGAAGTCAATAAAATAGATAAAGGTTGAAGGTCTATAACGACAAACTATTTTATCATCCTATTTTCAAAAATATATAACTGTGGAGGTATTGAGTAAGTTCAAATATTACAAGATTTTGATATCCAATAAAGCTCCAAAACCAGAACACTGAAAACTTAAATACACTTAAAAACTATACGAAATAACTTATGTAAACGTAGTTATTGTTCTATTGAAGATAAATAGCAACTGTGCAGTCGAATACAGCAGTCGCAAATAGTTAACAGAACATTTTTCGACATTTTTCTGTTGATCCAAATCAATTGAATTATTGCATGCTATGGATATATGACTCAAGCTCGATAACAAATAATTTTAATTGTGTTATTTTTCGCAAAACGTGGCATTCGCTTGTTTTTACTCTATTTCATTCTATGCATTCAAACTCGTCCTATATAAATTCGATGATTCGATTTAAAAAGTATTTATAGGTATTGTAAAATACGCACATAGATTGAGTATGCTGTATATGCTGTCAAATCTTCAAACACCACATCATCCCCATTTTTACTGGTCATTGTTTTCGATCCATCACTCCGGTTTTGGTTTATGGCATCAAATCTGTAAATCGGAAAATGTGATTTAAAAATTATTCTTCACAATAATTGTAGGGAACATTCATTTCTACCAACCTGTGAGATATTCCATTTGTCTGATTATTTGGCTTCCACATCACTGTGAGTTTCCCAAATTTGCTGCACGGTGTGGCTTCAATTGATTCTATTACGGGTTTTCCAAAGACTAAAATTGAGAGTATGCAATAGCAATTAACACGTTACAGTTTTTAAATAACTATTTGGGGTTGGTTTTCGCCTACTTCCAACATAAACCGCCATAAACTTTTTTTTTTTTTGAAAAAAGATATATTATGTGAAATTTCAACCACTAGGTGTATGTATGTATTTATTTGCGATACACAGTAATGTCGCCGGACGATTCAATTAAATAAGAAACTTCGGATAATACGATCAGAACACTGTATAATGAAACATAACCTGATAATTTGGTTTGTTGCTCATCAAACACTTCTGTATTATTGGCTCCCACGATATTCGTTGCACGACACGTGTAGTTTCCATCGTCTTCCAATACAGCATTTCTAACATACAAAATGGCGTAATCTGCTCCATGATATTGATATACACCTACGTTACTAACGCTTGACACCTCCACTTCGTCCTTAAACCACATTGTGTTTATTGGATTTGGATCACCGGAAGCGTTACAAATAACTTGATATGACCCGTTCGTTACAGGAGAGAATATAGAGCTGGGATCCAAATATGATATGGTGACATTTACTGAAACGAGACAGAGCAAAAATTTTTAGTGGCGAGAAAGCATTTGAAGCATTCCTACGAGCAAATGAAAACTATAAATATACGAAATAAAATTATATAAATATCGAAATGCTGTTGCTATAAAGCATTTCATGCGTGACTTAAGTGTCGACAAAATGAAAACAGGGTAATGATAGATAGTTAGGAGAGGTACCAGCTTCTTTCAGGCGCGGCTTTCAGCCTTTTTTGGAGCTAACATGAAAACAAAAATACGACAAATCTCCTTCAATCGTACGTAATCGTCCTGTCGTTTGGTCAAAAAGTGCATGATATTGGGAAATGATGATGGTACAAATATGTAAAAATGATATTTTAGTAGCAATGGAATTTTTGCTTAATTTATTTATCTATAATATAGCGACAATGACACTAAACCAGATTTAAATAATATGAATAGGCAACCTAGGATAATTTTCACAAACTTCAAATTAAATTAAATTATTTTGGATGCATTCAAAGTATTTGAACAGGGATGGATTTGATCATGGATCAACAGAATTGTAGAATTGTGGATTCCATTTTTCATGTTTGTTCGTAAACTTACCGTGTACGATGAGATTTGTTGAAGTATTTCTATTATATTTCGCGGAATCGGGATATGCTACGAATATGTACGTTCCTTCGTCTGAATTATTAATATCATCGAAAGTAAATTCGGTTGTTCCGTTTGTGACATCAGATTCATTGGCTATTACACCACTGGATATATTGTTTTTGTAAACATCTATGTTTAATACGTCGTCATAGGTTAGGACATTCACTTTAAAGACTGCATATCCCTCGGCGATAGCAGTGATTGTGTCATCGGAGCTAATTTGGATCAAATCTGAAAAGTATGTGGTGTAATGTTTCAAATTAAATGCTACTTACAAACGAACGATATAATTAACCGTATAATTGATTTAAAATGATGTGCTTAAAACGCATCGTAAAAATAAATTCAATATTCAAGATGATAATATAGTAAACTTGAGGCATTGATTGTATTGTATTGCAAACAAACGTTGGATACTTTTTAATTTTGTATTTTCAAATTCTGCTAAGTTGAGACTTACCTTCGGTACAGATGTCACCAAAATATCCGGCAGCACATAAGCAATTATAATACGGTTCTACTCCAGCATTCGATTGGCAGGTCCCATCATTCATGCATGGGTTGTTATTATGCTCACAGAACTCTAAAAATAAGTATACAATACTGCGGTGACACTGCGAAACCGGAAAGCAACAAAAATATAGATGTATAATTTTCGATGGGTAAGCATGAAAATGAAAGTAAAATTTTTTAAACTATGACTAAAGAGCTAAACTCGCCAAACTTGTCGCCATTTGCCTATGGAAACGGTGCTATTTTTCCAAATAATTTTGCTGTGAATAAAAAAAATTTGCAATTTTAAATCATATGACTATTATGTATCCATATTCTGTTCCATAAATACTGGATGGGCATTATAGTAACAGTGTTGGAAGTTTTCCAAAACTGTTAAACAACCGTTAATTTATTTGCATATAGGGTTGGACAGAATCGAATTTTCAAACTTCTAATATGAATTGGACAAGATATCCTCAATTCCACACAAATTGGAATAGAAACTAAAACGATTTCATAGAGAGAGATTGAGCAAATTTTTTTTCGTGACAATGGACTTGTAATTTGCACACTATGTCAAGAAGAAATTGTTAAGAATCAATTTCTTATTATTCAATATATTTTGTCGTAGTCTCCTGTTTTGTACAGGTTCATATGCGTATTTGAAGAATTCGTAATTTAACTCGAAATGCTAACTAGGGATTTACCGATAACTCATTTAACGACAATACCACTGTCGTTAGGTTTACAGGAGGGGGGAGGTTTGAAGTTTATCTTGATAAGCAGTTGGCCCCGATCCTAATACTTAGATGTCCATGCCAGATGTCGATTCTCGTATTTTAAAAAATTTAAATTGAAATGATTTCAATAATTATTTTTTTTCGAAGTTTGCAATTCAAATGCTTGACCAATCCAAGTTTTGAATCAAACAAAGAATATATCACTGTCATTATTTCTCGTAAAAGCGGTTACCAAAATTATAAAACAATTGGAACAATAAAGTCCCATTCAGAATCTAAAAATTCTCATTTGAGCTGCTCCTCTTTCAAGGTTTCCTATGATAGAACAGCAAGTATGCATTATGTAATCAAATAAATACAATCCCGGATATGTTTTTCATCAGTGAAATTATTTACTTCTATATTTCTTTCTGCTCAAAAAGCCATCAAAATAATATGCGTAGCGAAAACAGAAAAGTCAATATTTACGGAATGGAAGATATACTTCAGACCATTTGTTTTATGTATTGTTGACTTTTTGGTATTTTGGGCTTTTGTAGTTGATAAAGTGACACAACTGAGACCGCTTCGCAAAGAGTATAGTATAAAAATATTAGTCTTTTATTCGCACAAAAATCGAATTAAATATTGGACAAAATATAATGTGAGTCCTTGGATATAGGACGTAGGACACGTGCAATGATTTACAATTATTTTCGCAAGGAGTCGCAATAGCTTCCAATTGTCTTCGTAGGATATTTGATATCACTATTTTCCATTTATATGATGTATATCAGAAATAAAAGATTTAAATACTCATGATCCTTAGAGCATCATCATAATATCCAGACATACTCACTCAACCCAGGGTGTAATAACTTTGATAGTATGAGGCGAACAGCAGAAGATAAAAGCTTCCCAGCAGTTCTAACAATGTTCGTCTATAAGAGGCGGCTGGTAGAGGGCCTTGGTCAGGGTGATTCACTCCAGGAAGTGGCTATAAAAAACTATGCTACGGATAATTACCAGGACCATACAAACTTCTTCCGTTCTTCTTCCAAAAATTAGAACCCTCTCAAAATACTCCAACGCATGCCTTGGTATAAAAATGAGCTAATATAATTACTTACGATTACTACTACACGTGTCCCCGTAATATCCTGGCGTACATGCACATGTATAATACGGTTCTACTCCTGGGTTGCTCACACAGCTTCCTCCGTTATTGCATGGATTGGGTTTGTTTGCACAATATTCTAGAAAAATAGGTTAAAATATGAATAATTTGAAACTTTCATGAAATTTCTTCCTGCCCATGTAAGTGAATTAGCTTGAAAAAATTATTTTGACTAATAATTTAAGTCAATGCCACTTGAAAATACTGGCAATTACGCAAGTTCCTTCCTAGACACGAGTGTTTCATAGATTCGTGAATATTGATCGTAATAACACTTCACTATCAATTAGCTCATGATATCCAGTACAATTTACGATAAGTGAGATTTGAAATCGCACAAATCCTAATATCTTCAAAAATGCGATTCAAAAATAACGAATCAAGTAGAAGCAGAATATACATTAACACCAAACTGAAGGGACACGCTAAAATTCAATTTTATTTTGTTGTAAACGTGAGAACAATCAAAAATTGGGCTAAAACTTGATTGCCGTAACTTTTCCAGATAATCTAATATTTGAATAAGTGAATGAGTCTCTCCGGAAGTCTATTAAAATTTTATAATGTTCAAGTCGCTAATGCGAAAGCAAACTGGATTTTAGTCTATTCTATAAAAATGAGCTAATATGATTACTCACGATCACTACATGTGTCCCCATAATATCCGGGCGTACATGCACATGTATAATATGGATCAACTCCTGGGTTGTTCACACAGCTTCCTCCGTTATTGCATGGATTGGGTTTGTTTGCACAATATTCTAGAAAAATAGGTTAAAATATGAATAATTTGAAACTTTCATGAAATTTCTTCCTGCCCATGTAAGTGAATTTGCTTGAAAAAATTATTTTGACTAATAATTTAAGTCAATGCCACTTGAAAATACTGGCAATTACGCAAGTTCCTTCCTAGACACGAGTGTTTCATAGATTCGTGAATATTGATCGTAATAAGACTTCACTATCAATTAGCTCATGATATCCAGTACAATTTACGATAAGTGAGATTTGAAATCGCACAGATCCTAATATCTTCAAAATTGCGATTCAAAAATAACGAATCAAGTAGAAGCAGAATATACATTAACACCAAACTGAAGGGACACGCTAAAATTCAATTTTATTTTGTTGTAAACGTTGAGAAAAATCAAAAATTGGGCTAAAACTTGATTGCCGTAACTTTTCCAGATAATCTAATATTTGAATAAGTGAATCAGCCTCTCCGGAAGTCTATTAAAATTTTATAATGTTCAAGTCGCTAATGCGAAAGCAAACTGGATTTTAGTCTATTCTATAAAAATGAGCTAATATGATTACTCACGATCACTACATGTGTCCCCGTAATATCCGGGTGTACATGCACATGTATAATACGGATCAACTCCTGGGTTGTTCACACAGCTCCCTCCGTTATTGCATGGATTAGGTAAGTTTGTACAATATTCTAGAAAAATATTTTATTTCTCATTTTTGCTTCAAATGTTAAGAACAATGAAAAATTTTGCTTAAACTTGATTGGCGTAACTTTTCCACATACTCTAATATAATAAGGGAATAAAAATAATAAGGGAAGGAGCCTCTCCGGAAGTGTATGAATTTTTTATAATGTTCATTTCTCTAATGCTACAAAAAATTTAAAATGATAATTGAACGAAACTTACGTTTATATGTGAAAATTCACTATGTAATTAATCCGTTTCAAAAATTTGATGCAAATCGCGTTAATAATTTATAATTTTTTTGTCTGTCACCTAATGAAAAACTCAAACTGGCGAAGAGCGAATAATATAAATTAACAAAAATAGTCTCGACGAGCAAGAAAGCTACTGTCACCTCGTTGGTACATTGTAATACAGAGCCACAGGGCAATGCTCGATAGTTCTGGTTGTTGACCAATACCCTCCACCTCATTCAATGCGCGACAACTTTTGTAGGCTCAGTCGAATTGGAAAAATCATATTATCCTTCCAAAACACTAACCCTGTTCGTTTGTAAGTGACTGGTACGTAGCCAAGTTTAGGGTGATCCACTCATGTGAACACCGGCGTATAGAAGGGATGGGTTCCCTTTGCCGACCTAAATAAATCGTACAGTGGCTCATCAAATGCCTCAAAAAATAGGAAATCCCAATAGTTTTTGACTCGCCTTTGACGCCACACATTATTAATTAAACTCATCAGCCCGATTTCAAAGTTTTTCCGCCTGTTTAGTGGTGATTCACAAAAATACTTTTCAATAAAAATGAGCTAATATGATTACTCACCATCACTATTACATGTGTCCCCGTAATGTCCGGGTGTACATGCACATGTATAATATGGATCAACTCCTGGGTTGTTCACACAGCTCCCTCCGTTCTTGCATGGATTGGGTTTGTTTGCACAATATTCTAGAAAAATAAGTTAAAATACGAATAATTTGAAACTTTTATGAAATTTCTTCCTGCCCATGTAAGTGAATTAGCTTGAAAAAATTATTTTGACTAATAATTTAAGTCAATGCCACTTAAAAATACCGCCAATTATGCAAGTTCCTTCCTAGACACGAGTGTTTCATAGATTCGTGAATATTGATCGTAATAAGTATTCGCTTTAAATTAGCACATAATATCCAGTACAATTTACGATAAGTGAGATTTGAAATGGCACAGATCCTAATATCTTCGAAACCTCAATTTCGAAATTATGAACATAGTAGCAGTTGGAAACAGGTTATACATTAACAGCATAACGCAACATCAATTTACTGACTGTATTTTATTTCTCTTTTTGGCTTCAAATGTTAAGAATAATGAAAAATTTTACTGAAACTTGATTGGCGTAACTTTTCCACATACTCTAATATAAAAAGGGAATAAAAATAATAAGGGAAGGAGTCTCTCCGTAAGTGTATGAATTTTTTATAATGTTCATTTCTCTAATGCTACAAAAAATTTAAAATGATAATCGAACGAAACTTACGTTTATATGTGAAAATTCACTATGTAATTAATTCGTTTTAAAAATTTGATGCAAATCGCGTTAATAATTTATAATTTTTTGTCTGTCACCTAATGAAAAACGCTAACTGGCAAAAAGAGAATAATATAAATTAACAAACATAGTCTCGACGAGCAAGAAAGCTACTGTCACCTCGTTGGTACATTGTAATACAGAGCCACAGGGCAATGCTCGATAGTTCTGGTTGTTGACCAATACCCTCCACCTCATTCAATGCGCGACAACTTTTGTAGGCGCAGTCGAATTGGAAAAACATATTATCCTTCCAAAACACTAACCCTGTTCGTTTGTAAGTGACTGGTACGTAGCCAAGTTTAGGGTGATCCACTCATGTGAACACCGGTATTCGAGGGATGGGTTCCCTTGGCCGACCTAAATAAATCGTAGAGTGGCTCATCAAATGCCTCAAAAAATAGGAAATCCCAATAGTTTTTGGCTCGCCTTTGACGCCACACATTATCAATTAAACTCATCAGCCCGATTTCAAAGTTTTTCCGCCTGTTTAGTGGTGATTCACAAAAATACTTTTCAATAAAAATGAGCTAATATGATTACTCACGATCACTACAT
>OZ023139.1:23502227-23612696 GCA_963675895.2 Styela plicata | reverse complement strand
TTCTTGTATTTCCTCTTCTTCCGGTTTTCAATTTTCCATATATCCGTCGGCACACATTCCGAGTTGTTACCATTACCAAGGTAGGTCGTGTATCTTGTATTGTCTCCTATTTCTTTTCTAAATGAATATTCTGCATTTGAAATTATTATATCATCATTTGGCTACTTAGATTTTGAAGCAATCCAAATTTTGTTAAAAAATTTTATTTATTATTAGGATGTGCAATATATTGCATTATTCCTACTTCATACTAATATTGGCTTATGAGCGAGTTGGAAATTATTTTTAGAAATAAACGAATTTGTTTTTAAGTTTTGTTCAAAATTACCGCTCACCTAGGAATCGCAATTGCAATATAGTCTACTCCAGAAAAGTCTCTTTCTGCTTCGGCCATTGCACTATTAAGATCATCGGTTCCAAATATCTTACTGCTATTGATTCTGTTTCCTTCATTCACAATTACGAATACGCAACTAGTCAAACCAAAACAAAAAACGTTAAAAAATAATATAAAAGATCAGGAGTTACTGAGTGGTGAATACAAATTTCTAAGTATAATTAAAGCCGTTGAAATATTAACAATTCTTGTTTGGTTTCTCATAAACGAATTCCTACTGTTTAAAATTCAAGATGAGTTGATTTACTTTAAAAAAATTACTGTTTGAAATAACTTTCATTATTGAATCCTATTACAGAGTTGGGTTTTTTAATACAATTTATACTAAAGTCCATATTCCTATCATAAAACCGAGGTAATATCCAAAACAAAATATATTAAAAAATACCTTATTGGACCATTATTTTCATTTGGTAGAACTATTTCAATTTCTCTTTGCGTCAAATCTCCTTGGTTCTCCTTTACGGTTGGCTCAGGAACTTTTTCTGGAGCTGAGCAGATAAGAATATTGTAATGAAACTTAAATGCTAAAAGCACTTCAGTCAAGTATACGTCACAAATGGACCGCGCCACGATCCATCAACTGTGATTCATGGTTAACAAATTAAATTTGGAAAAACAAATTTTGAACTAGACTTTTCTCTTATGATCACTATTTCATCGCAAATTAATATTGAAAAAACCTAATGCAGCAAACAAATCGAAATTTGCGCATCTTAATCATCGTGGAAAATTCTCTAAAAAGATAGCTTTTTCATTAAATAGCCTGAATTTGTTTTACGGCATAGGTTAAAAGCTTATATTTGAAAGCTCGAAAATGCAATCTTTATTCCCTAAATTGTGTTCCTAATTTGTTCAACTTTTCTAACAAATTTCAAAACTGTTTTGTTTCTAATAGACAATGTCATTTGCCTCAAGTTCCCCTTACAGATTGGTAAGCTATAGCGTCTCACCACTTGGTTCCGTTATACAACCTTCCACGGTGGGAGATGTTTCACCCGATCCAGCGCAAGTTATTGCCGTGACCTCAACTATATATTTTCGGTTATCCTCAACCTCGATATCATAACTTAGTTTGTCAGCTCCCAATGTGATATTATACGGTGGTTCTGCATCAACATTAGGAGTTTCCATATGCTGTTTTTCAGTCCATTTAACCTGTTATGTGAGGAAGATTATATTCAACAGGTTGAGTTGATATTCGAAAGGCAAATAATTGCAATAATAAATATTTATTAATATTTTCGAAAAAAAAAAAAATTCTATTTATGGGCAACTGTTCAATATTGTATTCAAGGAATATCACGGCCAATTTAGTTATGCACTTGATAGAGTATATTTGAATATTTTTGAATTTTTAGTGCATCACCTACCCTATATTCCAGTATTTGATCTTTTGGTGTGTTTGGTATTGTCCATGCAACGTTACATGACGTATCTGTTAATTTCAAGACAGGTTCATTTACTTTGACCGGGTAGTCCGTGTCCAGTTGTAGCATTCATGATATCATTTCAATTGCTCCAGACATTCGTCTGGACACACCTCAACCTGGATAAGTTGGTTAATTATTTTTATTTATGTTGTCAATCAATATTTCCATATCTATACTGTAGAGATCAGTGTATATTCGAAAGATAATATTTGTAAACGTTTAAGTGCAATATTTTCTACAATAATATAAAATACCAATGCCACATTATAAAGGAGCTTGCGAGAAGCAAGGTCGATAAATAGATACGTTTTCTCTCGCTTAATTGTTTTTTATTATTATTGTATATGCATTTTTTTATTCATTATGCATTTTGATGCTGTCGGTATTGGGAAGTTTAATAAAATAGATAAAGGTTGAAAGTCTATAACGACAAACTATTTTTTATCATCCTATTTTCAAAAATATATAACTGTGGAGGTATTGAGTAAGTTCAAATATTATAAGATTTTTGATATCCAATAAAGCTCCAAAACCTTAACACTAAAAACTCAAATACACTTTAAAAAGTATACTATAACAAAATAACTTATGTAAACGTAGTTATTGTTATAGTGAAGATAAATAGCAACTTAGCAGTCGAATACAGCAGTCGCCAATAGGTAAAAAAACATATTTCAAACATTTTTTTTCTGTTGTTGTTTCAAACCAATCCAATTTTTGCATGCTGTACATATGTGACTCATGTTCGATAACAAATAATTTTAATTGTGGTATTTTTTGCAAAACTTGGCATTCGCTCGTTTTTACCCTATTTAATTCCATGCATTCAAACTCGTCCTATATTAATTTGCTAAATCGATATGAGGTACTTATAGTTATACGCACATAGATTGAGTATGCTGTATATGCTGTCAAATCTTCAAACACCACATCATCCCCATTTTTACTGGTCATTGTTTTCGATCCTTCACTCCGGTTTTGGCTTATGGCATCAAATCTGTAAATCGAAACGTGTGATTTAAGAATTATTCTTCACAGTAATTGTAGGGAACATTCATTTTTACCAACCTGTGAGATATTCCATTTGTCTGATTATTTGGCTTTCCACATCACTGTGAGTTTCCCAAATTTGCTGCTGCACGGTGTGGCTTCAATTGATTCTATTACGGGTTTTTCCAAAGACTACAAATTGAGAGTATGCAATAGCAATTAACACGTTACAGTTTTTAAAATACCTATTTGTAGTTGGTTTTTTTCGCCTACTTCCAACATAAACCGCCATAAAATTTTTTTTTTTTTTAAAAAAAAAAAGATATATTATGTGAAATTTCAACCACTAGGTGTATGGATGTATTTATTTTGCGATACACAGTAATGTCGCCGGACGATTCAATTAAATAAGAAAGTTCGGATAATACGATTAGAACACTGTATAATGAAACAGAACCTGATAATTTGGTTTGTTGCTCATCAAACACTTCTGTATTATTGGCTCCCACGATATTCGTTGCACGACACGTGTAGTTTCCATCGTCTTCCAATACAGCATTTCTAACATACAGAATGGCGTAATCTGCTCCATGATATTGATATACTCCTAAGTTACTAACGCTTGACACCTCCACTTCGTCCTTAAACCACATTGTGTTTATTGGATTTGGATCACCGGAAGCGTTACAAATAACTTGATGTGGCCCGTTAGTTACAGGAGAGAATATAGAGTCGGGATCCAAATATGATATGGTGACATTAACTGAAATGGAACATAGCAAATAAGATTGGTGGCGGAAATAAATTGAAACTTTCTTACAAGCAAATAAAAACTAAATAAACAAACAACGAAATACAACTGCTGTAAAGTATTTCCTGCGCGAGATAAGTGTGGAAAAAAAGCAGAGGAATGGTAGATGACCTTCACTGAGGAAAGTTATGGACTCCTTTTAGGCGCGGCAATCGGCCTTGTTTAGAGCTAACCTTAAAATAAAAATACGACAAATACCCCGTAATATTACATTATTGACCTGTATAGACAATGACACAAAACTAGGTTTACAGAATATGACTAGGCAACCTAAGATATTTTTTACAAACTTCAAATTAAATTGAGTTAAATTATTTTGGATGCATTTGAGGTGTTTCGACAGAAATGGAATTGATCATAGATCAATAGAATTTTCGAATATATTTTCCATGTTTGTTAGTAAACTTACCGTGCACGATGAGATTTGTTGAAGTATTTCTATTATATGTTGCGGAATCGGGATATGCTACGAATATGTACGTTCCTTCGTCTAAATTATCAATATCCGCAAAAGTAAATTCGATTGTTCCGTTTGTGACATCAGATTTATTGGCTATTATACCACTGGATATATTGTTTTTGTAAACATCTATGTTTAATACGTCGTCATACGAAAGGACATTAACTTTAAAGACTGCATATCCCTCGGCGATAGCAATGATTGTGTCATCGGAGCCAATTTGAATCAAATCTGAAAATGATGTGGTGTAATGTTTCAAATTAAATGCTTCTTACAAACGAACGATATAATTAACAGTATAATTGACTTAAAATGACGTGCTTAAAACGTATCGTAAAAATAAATTCAATATTCAAGATGATAATATAGTTAACTTGAGGCATTGATTGTATTGTATTGCAAACAAACGTGTGACACTTTTTAATTTTGTAATTTCGAATTGTGCTAAGTTGAGACTTACCTTCAGAACAGATGTCACCGAAAAATCCAGCAGGACATGAGCAATTATAGTACGGTTCCACTCCAGCATTCGATTGGCAGGTCCCATCATTCAGACATGGGTTGGTATTATGATCACAGAATTCTAAAAATAAATATACAATACTGCGGTGACACTGTCAAACCGGAAAGCAACAAAAATATAGATGTATAATTTTCGAAGCATGAAAATGAAAGTAAATTTTTTTAAACTATGACTTAAGAGCTAATCTCGCCAAACTTGTCGCCATTTGAAACTGTGCTGTTTTTCCAAATAATTTTGTAGCGAATAAAAAAATCTTGCAATTTTATATCACCCTATAACTATTATATTTTCATATTGTGTTCCATAAAAATACTGACTGGATGGGCATTATAGTAACAGTGTTGGAAGTTTGCCAAAACTGTTAAACAAACGGTAATTTAATTGCATATAGGGACGGATAGAATCGAATTTTCAAACTTCAAATATAAGTTGAATAAGATATGATCAATTCCACGGAAATTGGAATGGCAACTCAACCGATTTCATAGAGAAGGATTGAATAAATTTATTTTCGTGACAATGTACTTTTCATTTGCACACTATATCAAGTAAAAATTGTTCAAAATTACATTCTTACTTTTCAATATTCAATTAGGAGAATTCGTAATTGATTTAACTCAAAATGCTAACTAGGGATTTACCGATAACACATTTTCTGCAGATACTTTTATTAATAACCCAAGTCCAAAATCGTTTGATACCGAATGCTGAAATTACCGATACCGACATTTATCACAAACTTACATAGACGCAAAAAGATCATACTGCTTCGGAGAAGCTCCTTATTTATTTTTTTGTTTTAAATTTAATGCCACTATGCAAATGTGTGGTTCTATGAAATATTATTATGTGTATATCACGAACTTTTAAACCGTTTTTCCATAGAGTGAGGAAGTGAAAAAAAAACATTGTTGAAATATAACGTCAAATGAATTGAAAACTACAAAAATGGTTCCAAAAAACGAAGATGAATGAACCATAACGTGTTTTTTCTTTTTATTACCACTGTCGTTAGGTTTACAAGAGGGGAAGGTTTGAAGTTATCATGATAAGGAGTTGGACCCTATCCTAATACTTGGATGTCCATGCCAGATGTCGATTCTCGTATTTTAAAAAATTTAAATTGGAATGATGTCAATAATTTTTTTTCGAATTTTGCAATTCAAATGCTTAACCAATCCAAATTTTGAATCAATCAAAGAATAAATCACTGTCATTATTTCTTGTAACAGCGGCTACCAAAATTATAAAACAATTGGAACAATATTGTTCCATTAAGAACCTAAAAATTCTCATTTGAGCTGCTCCTATTCCAAGGTTTCTTATGATAGAACAGCAAGTATGCATTGTGTAATCAAATAAATACAGTGCCGTATATGTTTGTCATAGGTGAAAATATTTACTTCTATATTTAGTTCCGATTCTGCTCAAAAAGACATCAGAATAATATACTTAGCGATACAAGAAAAGTTTATATTTATATACTACAAGATATACTTCAGACCATTTGTTTTATGTATTGTTGCCTTTTTGGTATTTTCGGCTTTTGTAGTTGGCAAGGTGACACAACTGAGACTGTTTTGCAAAGAGTATAGTATAAAAAATATTAATCTTTGATTCGCACAAAAAGCGAATTAAATATTGGCTATAATATATTGTGAGTCATAGGATATAGGACATAGGATACGTGTAATGATTTACAATTATTTTCGCAAGGAGTCGCAATAGCTTCCAATTGTCTTCGCAGGAGATTTGATATCACAATTTTCCATTTATATGATGTATCAGAAATAGAAAATTCAAATACTCTTGATCACTAGAGCATCATCATAATATCCAGACATGTTCACTCAACCCAGGGTGTAATAACTTCAATAGGATGAGCCGAACAGCAGAAGATATAAGCTTCCCAGCAGTTCTAACACTGTTCGTCTATAAGAGGCGGCTGGTAGAGGGCCTTGGTTAGGGTGATCCACTCCAGGAAGTGGCTATAAAAAACTATAATAGGATAAATACCAGGATCATTTACACTTCTTCCGTTCATGGTGCCAAAAACTACTCAAAATACTTTAATGCATGGCCGGCTATAAAAATGAGCTATTATATTTACTTACGATTACTAGTACATGTGTCCCCGTAATATCCGGGCGTACAAGTACATGTATAATATGGTTCATCTTCTGGGTTGTTCACACAGCTTCCTCCGTTCTTGCATGGATTATGATTGTTTGCACAATATTCTGAAAAAAAATGATGAAATATAAATAATTTAAAACTTCCAAAAATTTCTTCCTGCCCATGTAAGCGACTTTGCTTAAAAAAATTAATAATAAGGGAAGAAGCCTCTCCGGAAGTGTATTTAAAGTTTATAATGTTCACGTCTCTAATGCTACAACAACCTGGCTTTGAATCTACTGTACATTTTGAAAATTAATGTTGATGATTGAATGAAAATTAGGTTTATATGTTCAAACTCAAGACGAGTTTTCTCAGCAGTTATAGGTTTACTCACTATCACTATTACATGTGTCCCCATAATATCCGGGCGTACATGTACATGTATAATATGGATCTACTCCTGGGTTGTTCTCACAGCTTCCTCCGTTATTGCATGGATTAGGTTTGTTTGTACAATATTCTGGAAAAATAGGTTAAAATATGAATAATTGGAAACTTTCATGAAATTTCATCCTGCCCATGTAAGCGACGTAGCTTCAAAAATTATTCGGCCTAATAATTTATGCCAATGCCACATGAAAATACATTCAATTAGGAAACTTCTTTTCTAGACACAAGTCTTTCAGAGATTTTTGAATATTGATGCTAATAGGGTTTCACTTTCACTTAGCACAAGATATTCAGTCCAGCATACGATGAATAAGATTTGAAATCGCACAGATTCGAATATCTCCCAAAATGCGATTCCAAAATTATGAATCGAGAAGCAGTTGGACACAGGTTATACATTAACAGCACACTGAAAGGACGCGCTAAATTTTATTTTTATTTTAAACGTTAAGAACAATCACAAATTTTGCTAAAACTTGATTGACGCAACTTTTCCAGATATCCTAGTAATGAATAATGGAAGGAGCTTCTCCGGAAGTCCATTAACATTTTATAATGTTCATTTCGCTAATGCTACGACAAACTGGTTTTGAGTATATTCTATGAAAATGAGCTGATATTATTACTCACGATCACTACTACATGTGTCCCCGTAATATCCGGGCGTACATGTACATGTATAATATGGATCTACTCCTGGGTTGCTCACACAGCTTCCTCCGTTCTTGCATGGGTTGTCTTTATTTGCACAATATTCTAGAAAAAAATTGTTAAAATATAAATAATTTGAAACTTTCATGAAATATCTTCAAAAATGCGATTAAAAATAACGCATCAGGTAGGAGTTGGAAGCAGGTTATACATTAATACCACACTGAAGGGAGAAACTAACTTTCATTTTTATTTTGTTGCAAACGTTAAGAACAATGAAAATATTGCCTGAAACTTAATTAGCGAATCGTTTCCAGATACCCAAATATTGAATATTGGAAGGGGCCTTTGCTGAATTCTATTAAAATTTTATAATGTTCATGTCGCTATTGCTACAGCAGACTGGTTTTGAGTATATTCTATGGAAATGAGCTGATATTATTACTTACGATCACTACATATGTCCCCTATAGTGGCTATAATAAACTATAATACGGATATTTTCCAGAATCATTTACACTTCTTCCGTTCATGGTGCCAAAAATTTCTCAATATACTCTAATTCATGGCTGGCTATAAAAATGAGCTATTATATTTACTTACGATTACTAGTACATTTGTCCCCATAATATCCGGGCGTACAAGCACATATATAATATGGTTCATCTTCTGGGTTGTTCACACAGCTTCCTCCGTTCTTGCATGGATTATGATAGTTTGCACAATATTCTGAAAAAATTGGATAAAATATAAATAATTTAAAACTTTCATAAAATTTCTTCGTGCCCATGTAAGCGACTTTGCTTAAAAAAATTAAGAATAATGGAAGAAGCCTCTCCGGAAGTGTATTTAAAGTTTATAATGTTCACGTCTCTAATGCTACAACAACCTGGTTTCGAATCTACTGTGCATTTTTATAATTAATGTTAATGATTAAATGAAAATTAGGTTTATATGTTCAAACTCAAGACGAGTTTTCTCATCAGTTATAGGTTTACTCACTGTTACTATTACATGTGTCTCCAAAATATCCGGGTGTACATGCGCATGTATAATATGGATCAACTTCTGGGTTGTTCACACAGCCTCCTCCATTATTGCATGGATTAGGTTTGTTTGCACAATATTCTAGAAAAATAGGGTAAAATACGAACAAATTTGAAACTTTCCTGAAATTTCATCTTGCCCATGTAAGCTACGTAGTTTCAAAAATTATTCAGTCTAATAATTTATGCCAATGCCACTTGAAAATACGGTCAATTACGGAACTTCTATTCTAGACACAAGTCTTTCAGAGATTTTTGAATATTGATCCTAATAGGGCTTCACTTTAAATTAGCACAAGATATTCAGTCCAGCATACGATTAATGAGATTTGAAATCGCACAGATTCGAATATCTCCAAAAATGCGATTAAAAAATAATGAATCGAGAAGCAGTTGTACACAGGTTATACATTAACAGCACACTGAAGGGACGCGCTAAATTTTATTTTTATTTTAAACGTTAAGAACAATTACAAATTTGGCTAAAACTTGATTGGCGCAACTTTTCCAGATATCCTAATAATAAATAATGGAAGGAGCTTCTCCGGAAGTCCATTAAAATTTTATAATGTTTATGTCGCTAATGCTACGACAAACTGGTTTTGAGTATATTGTATGAAAATGACCTGATAGTATTACTTACGGTCACTACTACATGTGTCCCCGTAATATCCGGGCGTACATGTACATGTATAATATGGATCTACTCCTGGGTTGCTCACACAGCTTCCTCCGTTCTTGCATGGGTTGTCTTTGTTTGCACAAAATTCTAGAAAAAATTGTGATAATATTAAGAATTTTAAACTTTCATGAGATATCTTCAAAAATGCGATTAAAAATAACGCATCAAGTAGGAGTTGGAAACAGGTTATACATGAACAGCACACTGAAGGGAGAAAATAACTTTCATTTTAATTTTGTTGCAAACGTTAAGAACAATGACAATATTTCCTGAAACTTAATTGACGAAACGTTTCCAGATACCCAGATAATGAATAATGGAGACTGCAGACTGGTTTTGAGTATATTCTATGGAAATGAGCTGATATTATTACTTACGATCACTACTACATGTGTCCCCGTAATATCCGGGCGTACATGTACATGTATAATATGGATCAACTCCTGGGTTGTTCACGCAGCTTCCTCTGTTCTTACATGGATTATCATTGTTTGCACAATATTCTAGAAAAATAATTTAATTATGAATAATTTGAAACTTCTATGAAATTTCTTCCTTTCCCTGTAAGATACCTAGCTTGAAAAAGCTATTTGACTTAATTATTTATGTCGATGCCACTTGAGATTAAAGCCAAGTACGCAAGTTCTTTCCTAGACACAAGTGTTTCATAGATTTGGAAATATTGATTGTAGTAATACTCCACTTTAAATTAGCACATAATATCCAGTACAACATACGATATGTGAGATTGAAAATCGGACAGATCCTAGTATCTCCGAAATTGTGATTTAAAAATTATGAATCGAGTAGCAGTTGGACAAAGTTATACAATAACAGCACACTGAAGGTATGCGTTGTATTTTTTTTAAACGTTAAGAACAATGAAAAATTTGGCTAAAACTTGATTGGCGTAACTTTTCAAGATACTCTAATAATGAATAAGAGAAGGAGCCTCTACGGAAACTGTGTGGAAATTTAATAATGTTCATGTCTCTAATCCTACAACAAATTGATTTTGAGTCTACTATTCGTTTTTGAAATTCATAGTGATATTTGAATGAAACTTATGTTTAAATGTTGAACTCACAATGTAATTAATCTAGTATGAAAATTTGATGCAAAACGTATTCATATATAACGATTTCAATATAATTTTTTTCTGACACCTAATGAAAAACGCTAACTAGCGAAGAGTGAATAATATAAATTAACAAAAATAGTGTCGAGGAGAATGGAAGCGAATCTCCCCTCCTTGGGACATTGTAACATAGAGCCTCAGGGCGATGCTCGATAGTCTTGGTTGTTGACCCAAAACCCACCACTCCATTAAATGCGCGATAACTAGGCTTATCGATTCGATCATATGCTATCCTTCCAAAACCACTAACCCTGTTGGTTTGTATGTGACTGGTACAGTGTCTTGTTGAGGGCGATCCACTTATGTACACTTGCGTATTTAAGGGATGGGTTATCCTCGCTGACCTAATTTAGTCGTTGAATGGCCCCTCAAATACCTTAGAAAGTAGGGAATCTTACTAGTTTTTTTGCTCGCCTTTGACAACGCGCATTTGTAATAAACCCATCAGCAAGACTTGAAATTTTTTTCTCTTGTTTAGTGGAGATTTACAAACAATATTTTTGTATAAAAATGAGCTAATATGATTACTAACCATCACTATTACATGTGTTCCCGTAATATCCGGGTGTACATGCACATGAATAATATGGATCAACTCCTGGGTTGCTCACACAGCTTCCTCCGTTCTTGCATGGATCAGGTTTGTTTGTGCAATATTCTAGAAAAATTCGGTGAAATATGAGAAATTTTAAACATTTATGAAATTTCATTCAGGCGGCCAAGCTTACAAAGTTATTTTTGCTTACAAATTTTTGTCAACGACACTTAAAAATACCAACAATTACGCGAACTGCTTCTTTCCAAGATACAAGTGTTCCATAGTGAATAATGATCGCAATAATATCTCACTTTAAATAGGGACATGATATCCAGTAAAATTAACGTTAAGTGATACTGGAAATTGCACGGATCCTAATATTTTCCAAAATGAGAAGTAGTTGGAAAAGATATAAGTAATTTTATTTCAGGAGCTCGCGAGACTTGCCAGACGCAATAAGCGTCAATCTTGCGAACAGATATGGAAGCGACTCCCGTCGCGTAAACCCCCTGGCAAAGTTACGAGTACAATAATGTATAAGTATATCGAATGTTTTATTTTCACCACATTTGCGCATAATTCGACATATTCTGACAATCAGCTGATTGTGAGACCGAGAGTAACAACACTAAGATTCGGGCGATAAATCATTGATTTTTTTACCGAGTAATATTGGATAATTGATAAATTGCCCCGTCTATGAAAATTGAATATCGAAGAATATTTGAACTCGAAATGGCGAATTTTAGTACAATGTGATCTCCAGGAAATATTTTCTACAGAATGCATGCAATTTAACAACGTAAAAATAAAACAAAATTCGAAGGAAGCTTTGAAATGTTCCGAAGAACAGTATCATTGCCAACTTTCTCACAGCGTATAAGGATATCATTTAGAAATCAGTAGTAAATTATTTTATCGCAATTGAAAATCCTAGTTTGTTGCGATTCATTGCATATGAATGATTGTAATATAATTTTCGAGGTCGTGTAATACTGATTTTCCAAATATAAATTCTGTGAAAAAAAAACTAGGAGTGAAGAAAATAAACACACCCTTACTACTAGCAAGTGCTTCCATAATATCGGGATAAGCAATTGCAACAGAAGATTGAATGAAGTGAACTGTTTTCACATACAATCTGAAATATGACGCTAATGTAATCTAATATCTTTTATAAGGAATATTTTCAGTTATTGAACCTATTATCCAAGCAATATTGAAATATGAAGCTGCAAGTTTAGGAATGATTGATTAATTGCTTTCATTAAAACATATAACTATGAGGAACAGAATGTAAAAAAATATGCCTAAATAAAAGTTGGGGAAAACAAAAAATTGTTCATCTCACTACTGGAACAAGTATCATCATAATATCCTGGTCCACATTCACATTTATAGTTTGGACTTCCTGTTGCAGATACACAGACTCCACTGTTTTGACAGGGGTTGGGATCTTTCGGACAATTACCTGGTCAGATAAAATAGACAGAGTAATACGATCTAAATCTATCTGACCTAAATCTGGTTTTATTTAAATTATTCGGGTTGGAGATTAAGACGCAGTGCCACAGGTCAATGCTGTAATAGCCTTATAAGATTCTTTTTTCGCTCTTAATCGAGATAATAGCGGCAGTAGATTGTCCAAATTCAGGCGGAGAGGGTATGTAGAGATATAAAAATAAATATTTTCAGACGAAACTGAAAAAAATCGCTTTTGTTGAAAAATCCTTAGAGCAAATAAACAAATATATACGAATGCAATTGCATGTACTTTACAACATATTGAAGTGGCTTAACATCTAAAGTTCGTTAGCAGAGATATTCTTCAGTGGTTTCTCTTTAACTAATTGAAAATAATTAACACGAAAATTAACTCGCCACACTTTGACAGCACAGAGCAACAACACAATGATTAGACAAAAATCTGAAGAAAATATGCTTCAAATATGCCTAATTAATGAACATAGTATACAATGCTTTATCAAAAAAGTCATTTATTCAACTGCTATTCATGCCCAACACTCAACACAGGGTGTAATAACTTGGGTAGGCTAGGCCGAACGGGAAAAGATCATATCTTTCCAGTAATTTCAATCCTGTCCGTATATAAGTGGTCGCAGTAACAGGGCCTTGGACAGATTGATTCACTCTGAGAAGTGTGTATATAAAAAAAAATCAGAATACGAAGTTCTACCATGTGCTTTTTAACAATTTGAATGAAACACTTCTTACGGTTAAAGGAATTTAGGAAAACGTGATTTTAAAATAGAAAAACGAAGCAAACCTATATGAGTCATGAAATATAATTTTAAACATCTTTACCTAAGTTGTATCTTCTACATTGTGCCGAATGAAATGGTTGCACTTCGGAAGATGCAGTTTCACAAAATGCGTAATACGATTGTGTACACTTGAAAAACGCGTAATATTGATGCTTAAAGCTGAGAGTTTTCGAAAAATCTAGTTTTCACGATCTTGATCAAATATCGATATCTACTTTAAATAGCCGATACCGATTCACAGATGTATCCCTAGTTGTTACCAAAATTGGTTTGCAGCAATACTGCTGTGTCAGTACGATACGACCCTTGCCGCTTATAATGGATTGAGGGATTCGAAAAACCTAAATAGTAAAGACATTAATTTTGCACATTACCCGTCTGGCAGATATATCCAACTTCAGAACCACAAGCTATATCGAACCAATCATTCTTATTTGATTTAACGCAATCCTGCTCATTATTTTTTGCTCCCTCGGCACCGTTCCTAAAATTAAGAAGAGAATTCCCACTATTATAACCTTTACTAAGACTGAACTCTGAACAAGTCTCAAACACTATTCTAGATATCAAATGAAGATTTTAGAAAGATATTTTTTTTGTTTTTTTTTTTATAAAAAAGAAAGTCGACTATTCTGCATTCTGTTTTTATTTAACACAGAGCAATAATAACAAAACCACCACAATAAAAACAGCAATAAAACTGTGATCCAGTAGTTTTCTTGTGCTCTTCGGGATGTGGGAGAGCCATAATTGTTCGCCAAACTCCGTTGACTATACTGCCTTCTCCACTGAATAGTATTCTATTTTTGATCCAAAGATTTCACTTCAGACAGTCTTTTACATTTTACCATATTGTCGCATTTATTGGAAAAACAATGTTCTGTTAACCTTTCCAATGTATGTTTCACTTAACCTAATCGACAAAAGGTGGGAATAACACAATCGGCAAACAAGCGCTATGAATAGATGAAGTGGTAGCAGAATCCGCTAAAAGGGGCCCGACCAGACAAATTTTTGCGTTGATCCGTCGGACAAGGCTAATTCAAAGCAATAGGTCCGCCGTCACCCCGCCACCATCAATGTCAATTCTTTGCGTTATCTGAACCTGCCCCCCCCCCCCCCCGCTCTAAATTTTGAAGAAATAGATGAAATTTTCGTAAAACGCTGTTTGCTCGAATTCGGCGCTCTCTCACCAATCCTTTAGTTTTTGGTAAAAATCATCACCAGAATATGTTGGTTTCGGTAAAATTTTAAGCTTTTGTAAAACAACACAAGAATCTTCATTCGCTTCTGGCGAGTATCTCATTTTGTTTACACTATGAATTTTGCTTTTTGAGAAGGTGAATCCACGAATGATTATTAAAACTCCGTTTAGTGGTTATCCTTTATTGATGTCTTTTCTCTAATCAGCAAATGTTGGTAAAAATAACATACCAGTTTGTGTGAGAAGTTTTTATTCCATCTGTCCATCTATATTCATCATCATAATATTTCAATCCAATGTAACGATCACCATTATTACTGTAACACAAACAAGTCAAATCGTATGATACTTTTCTTTTATGTACAAGGTTAGTGCATCTATATGACACCTGTTTATTCACTTAGAAAATACCTTTTAAGCTTTTTGAGGTAAAATTTTTTAAAGAGAGTAATAATACGTTTCTTGTGTACTGAGCAAATTCTCAACAAGGAAGATGAATTTATCACCACACGCGAGTCTTTCGGCTGAGGGTGGAGTTGTGAATTCACGTTTGATTCATGTAGGTTATTACCGAAATAGTTAACTTAGTTGATGTTAATTCAGTCTCCTTGACCGCGCTAAAATAAATTTCAGAAAATCTGTTAACCGTGCTAAAAAGGTAGCACGCTAGATTTGAACGTGTTATTAGCATTTGTGTTCGTTGGAATTTGTAACGTTTAGTTACCATAGGAAGACCATTTCCATAAAGCATATTCGATTAAATTTCAAAATCATTGAAAATGAGAAATTCAAATGAACAAACAAAACGAATACCCAATTAATATCTTAACAGCATCGTTGAATGATGAATTTTTAGCATCGACAAGATGTCCGTTCCTCATTGAACATCTACTTCTGGCTGCTGCATTACTCAGTGGTTGATCGAATCGTTCGAGAACATAATTGTTATAATTACTGGTTGCGTTGGGATCTTCAGAAAGATTATTGTTGTTTAATAGTCAATATTAAAATATAATAACAGCTTTATAATGTGTAAGTGGGACTTTCAAATGTATATAACCTGTTTTATGATAAACGTAAAATAAAAATGTAATTTGATGGTGAAACATTACCCAAATATCATTAGTTTTTGTTAAAACTTACAGGACTGACAGATAAACCATCGTCTGGAAGCACAAGTAATATTGACCCATCTTCCACCATTAATACTGGCGCAATGTTGATTCGAAGCACCACTTCTTTCACTTGAATTCCTTGGAAATAGAAAATGCTATTAGTTTTGAAGCCGGCGGGTAAATATTCACAAATAAAACCCCACTGGTGTTATATCACAGCTATCACAGCTATAACACATATCCTTTCATCTGCCCCTATCAAATTTTGAAGGCAAATTTAGCTTCATGTTGTGTAAATTTGATGTAGAAATTTGTCGTTCATTGTTATAACGTTCTTCGCCAAGACGAAACAACTCAAAGTCGATCCATTATTAAAAAAATTAAGATAGTGATAAACTACTAATTTGTTGACAAGTAAACTCGATCTAGGCAAGCCATAGATTATTTACATGTGATACTCTGTTTTTATATTTCATGTAATTCTTTACCATAGAAATTGCAGTAATTGTTTTTATTCTGTATCTTCCACCAAATCAATGGAATAGTTGAATGAAATAGCAATATTTAAATAGTAGAAAAAATATCAAAATAGATGTTCGGGATCGATTTTATTTTGAGAGAAAAAGTCTTTTATATTATTATTATTATCATTATTGATCAATAATGCTATCTCTAGGAATTGAGTTATTTCAAATTAATCTTACATTCACGGGAAAGATGTTCAAGTTTTACAGATACGATAAACAAATCGAGGAGAATATACATATCGTATTCCATAGTCTGTCCGGTGTGTTGTTTTTTTTATTTTATGTGTTCTGCGGATGGCGCTATACCATTCTTGCTGTTTGACTTCTCGCGAAACCATATTGTCATTAATTGTCACTGTATATTAATTTTCATAGTCTTGACATTGTAAAACCAATTATGATAAATTCATAAGATACACTAAACTGAACCTAAATAACAATGTGGATATTGCATCGAACTCATACTTTGGCCAGAAAGTATTTTGTAGACGTTTATGTTTTCAAATATAATGTATACAAATGAGCGTTCGAGCGATGAAGTATGTCTATTTGCTTATTTAAATTACAAGCTTGAGAAAGAGACGCTACCGTTTGTCAGTGAAACAGTCCCTGCAAGTCACCCCTGTTGCTGCTCCTTCATGCAGTCTAACATGCCAGTCATTGTAACGTCAAGGTCGTGAAAATAAATTTACCGTGTCTAATAACGACAATATGATTAAGCGCGAAAATTAAACAGTGGTAATGGTATTGCGCCATTCGCAGCATGTGGTCCTTGGAGTTTTTGTTGACCGACGGAACTTCTTCCTTATTCGACTATTTTCCGGCATTAAAAATGTCATACTAGTCAGAAATAAGTTGGCAAAACATGTTATGTTAAATATTAGTCACTGATAGATTGTGCCGATAAAGCACGGTCTATTTGTGCCTCATGCTTGACAAATTAAAATTTAGATTGGCGTGATGGCTGACACTGCGCGACCAAGTGTCACACGCATCATGAGTTACAGCAAAATTTTAACATTGGCAAATCAGGTGTCACTTTTAGCAGAGATTTAATGAAGCAAATAAAATTGCTACATACCAGTTATCATAGTCAATTTTGCTGTTATCACTGTACCGCCATTTTCCCCCAGAATATCTTATCCCCATCAGATAATATTCGGATGCATCGGACCTGAAGTAATTAATTTTTATTTTTATATACATACATTTTTTCTAGCCACTTCCTGCGATGGATTACTCTGACAAAGGCTCTCTACCTGCAGACTCTTATAGACGGACAGGGTCAGAATGGTCGGGAAAATATTATCTTTTCATGTTCGGGTTAGCCTAGGTTATTACACCCTGGGTTGAGTGGTGGGCATGGATTAATGAGCCGGGCTCGGCGGGAAAACGAGATCTTCAACCTGCGATGTCCACATGTTTAACCACTAGGTCACTGCGCTCACTGGAATGTGAAAGAAACGTGCTTCTATACGTCAATGGTTTTTAACAATGAGAAACTGTTAATAATCTTGCAAAGGCCAAATATGGCCAAAATATAATAATATTGATTTGTAGAATATAGAGCTATTTATCGATAAAATTCTCAATCCCGAAGCGAAACTTGGGCGCTCACATTGTCTGGATATGGAGATGGAGTTATCCGAGGGTAGAATAGTCAAAGTCGCTATAAATATCTGCGTAACCGAATATAGTTATCCGAATAGAGGAACCTTGGATCCATATACCCTAGATCCATATCCACATATTTTGAAAATACTCACCCAACCCAGTCTAGCACTTTGTCATCCATCGCTTTATCTTTTATCTCAACCAACAAAGCTCCTCTCATTGAACATATATTTGAAGCGATTGTGTATCCATCAACTTCGTAATCAAATCTTTCTAGAAGATTCCCATCATAAATCATTGTAGATGAAGGCTTTTGAACTGGTATATAAATATTTGAAAAATAAATGGTAATGTTAGATTAGTAATGAAGTTGTTTATCACATTTAAGAAGCTACTTAGCCTTTAGTGGTATTATTCATTTCGGGCGCTTTTTTCGAAATTGCTCAAGGCGCAAATTTAATGCCAGGATTTAATGGAACGGCTTTGCTTGTTCATAAGTAGTTAATTTTTGAAATAGCATCGAACGATGTGATCAATTATTTATTTTCATTCAACATTAAAATTCGTAGAATACCATAAAAGGTCCTAAATACAATGCCGAAAAACGAAATGGGCAACTAAAATAGGGAATCTTAAAATTCAATTTTCTACAATTCTCAATTGTTTTATAACAACATGTTGTGCCGAACCAAATTGTAAAAAAAAAAAATTAAACCATAAGATCTGTATAGGTTTCACTATTTTCGTGACTGACGTTGCTTCTGAAATGAGTTTGAAAATTGAAATATGACTCTGCCGAATCGTTTTGAAGCAATTAATTTCGATTCGACAATGATAATGAATGACGCATTGACTTTCCAATTCAATTCTCTTTGATTTTGTGCAATTTTTCATTTTTAACTTTCTTGATATTCGTACGGCAGTCTTGATCTTTTGCACTAAAAATTCAAATGATAAATCTTTAAAGAAAATGGGCGGATAAAAAATATTTTCGTTTTATTAAATTTCTGTTCTTTCTTTGGAACGAATAACAAAAGTTAATATTCGACAATCTAAAGTATATTCATTATTTACTCATTTATGACAATCAATTTATTAACGTACTTACGTGATTGACAAACGTACGTTCGATCGTCGTTGCAAAATATAGACGTCCATTTCTTATTTTGAATGCCTCCACAAAATCGTCCTTTCGCAACGCCCGTTGAAGGTTCATTTTCTTTATTCCTGAAAAAATACTCTATTCTTGACATATTGTAAGAAATGTATATATATTTTTATTATTAGGTTAACGCAATTCAAAATTACCCAAAGTTAAGGTATTGATAATTACTTTTGGGCAAGTTTCATAGAAAGTGCATGTTGTTTTTTACAGACGTAGTACACAGAGGAAGAAAGACAGTAACTGTTAAATTATTCAATGTTTTTTTGAAACACATTTAATCGTCACTGAAGAGCAAATTTTGCAAACCTCATTAGCGGAAATATTTTCTGCAGTGCGGAGGAAAAAAAGAAAGGCAAACAGTCCATATCAGTAAGTTTGTTAACCAGGTCTTATATCAAGAATTCTTACCAGTTTGTGTAGATTGGTTTTTTGTAGTCGCTCCATCGCCATTCACCATCTATGTATTTCAAACCCATAAGATATTTTACACTCGTTACTCCGTTGCTTTATGAATTTAAATCAAGATGTATATTTTCGAACGCAAAAATGAAAAAATATATATAATATTCTTATTTGTAAAGAGAGATATTCTATCAGATGCAATATGCTATGTTTGAAATATTAACACATTCATAGTGGCAGTGGAAAAATCATTATTCAGATCGTTTACAGCAGTAATGAAGATTTCACGACACTTTTATATGATAGATATCTTATGACATCGAGTTCCAGAATTAATTTAATTACTTTTTACATTTTCATATTCCAGAAATCCAAATCTAATGGCAAATATTTTCAATTGTTGATCAATGTCAATGTCACGGATTATTTAAGTTGAATCATTAATAAGCTCAGGCTCTTACAATAAATCTGATGTTCCAGTTTGTAAATCAGTCGTTTTTGGTTCATATAACCAGGCTCCTCTGGCTGTGCATCGTTTCTCAGCTTCGTCTGCATTAGCAACTTCCTCAGCAAATCGTTCAAATAAATAACCTCCGTGAATTTTTGTATCAGCTAAAAATGTGATTTTGGTTAGCATAACAGTCATTTCCCCGGTAAATATGCTGTGATGAATGTCTGCAATCATTTATTGTGGTGTTTGGCATGCTTTGTTAACGTCAAAAAATGACAATCAGTCGATATAATATTACCAAATCCACATTGTGTTAAGTTTTAAACTCTTATACATGGAAGAGCAAAAACAGCAACAATCGAGAAAAGTAGTACTGCGCAGCAGGTAAACACAATTCCAATTGAAGCATAAATATAAGGATTTTAACCACATCAACATAGGAATAAAATATAAGAATTCACCAAGCTTGTGTCATCGTTGTATCGCACCATAGAGGCGTTTTGAATACGTTGCCGTAAGTTTGGCAAAATTGAACGTTTGATTGAATTCCTACTACCCTTGAAGTAATTAGCTAACAAATGCAAGATCAATTGTTGCAAAAAGCGACTGCCACTCACTGCACTCTACCATATTGGTGCAAATATGTAGGGAATGTTGTCATTTTAAATGCGATTACTAGTTTTGAATTTTATACATTTTATTACTTTTCATCTCGAAGTGTAACTTTTGATAATATAAGTCTGTGAGCATGTACGATTTGTATCGGATATATTTTACTTAATTGAGTTTAAAAAGTGAAATTTGGAAACACTGAAATTAATGTTTATTGCTCAAATAAAACATAAAGACAAGTTGAAGCTAGGGCAAAGTATGGATATAAAAATTGACTATATGCATTGAAATCACATATTTAGGTAGTAGCGGAATTTCAAATTGCCCAAACGTAATTTCTGCTTGTCGTAAGACAAAATGAAATATCTAGTGAAGAACCTGCTATGGCCCTTGGCAGATTCCACCAACTGCTCTGCAATATAGTGGTTCAGTTTATTAATTGGCTGCCTTATTGCACTGCTTTTAGCCTTGCGAACTTCAAGAAAAAAAATAGCATTTATTAGAATTTAAAAATAAGTTCATTACGAGGTTAGTACTGTTATCAGCCTAATATATTGCTGCTAATATTTAGCTCAATGAAATTATTACCGATACATACCTTGGGCGTTCACAAGTTTTCCAGTGGAATAAATAGTAAAAACGGCCAGTATAGTTTGTTGTAGATTCATCATGCATCCACAGGCTATTTACATGTTTATACTTACAAATATCGGTAATTCTGCAAATAATGCAACGTAATGCGAAACAGAAAAAAATCGTATTAAGCGAATGAAAATCGTGTCCATCCATCACATCATTATTATCAGATTTGTCAAGACTTATAGAAAAATCAATTAAGATTGATTTCGACATCAAATTAAAAATGGAAATCTGAGGTTAGCTCACTCGTTAAGACCGCTACGAAGAAGTGTCCTTGCTACACATCTGTATAAAGACCTGGCTTTGATTTTCGTACCCAATAATTTTATGCGACAGAATTGCTGGGCATCGTCCCGTTGCACGATGAATCCCACGCATAGAAAAATCAGCCGTATTCTCGGTTTCCCCCTCGGTTTGCGCTTCAAAACTTAGAATGCGTATCAGGGGTTGTGACACGCAAGGAAATATGTTGCATGCGTGATATTTTAAGTTCCTATTGAAACTATATTTTCTAAACTAAGGGTATAGACGCGGTTTCGGCATAATTTACAGAATAATTGATACAATTGTTTGGACCCTGAGATCAGTCTGGCACATCTTCGGCAGTTTCATTGTAATATCTCTGTTACAAAAGCTCACTTAATCTACCGTAAATTTTCAAATATGTTATATTTCCTGGCTGAGTTTATATCAAATATTTACTGATGATAAACCGTGCATCGGACGACGCGAAGATCAACTGTCCCCCCAAGTTGGCCTTCACGACCCCTCCCCCTCCCCCACCTTGCTGAAAATTATAATTAAATGCAAAAAATGCTCAAATCTTGTTGATTGCAAAATCGGGCAGATTTCTAAATAAAAATTCAATTGAATTTCACACTATGAAGACTAGGTTTAGCCGTCTGGCAACAACCTTTTGTTATTTGCATTCACCGATCTGCGTTGTTGTAATTAGTATTGGCGCGGTTGCAACATAGCCAACTGTTAATATTACATGGCCCGAAATACGCACTGAAGTCTACGATATATCAGATCGTGAATATTAAATGTGTGTTGACAATATTAAGAAATTCTATTAAAATAACAATATATGCATCTGACAAAATGTCTAAGTATGCGAACACGCTAGTTAAAAACGCCTGCATTGCACAATATCTCGTCAGCATCCATCACTTAAACATTAATTAAGAATTCGCCATTTCAATATAAATTTTTAATCCAACGTTAATCTAACTGCCGTTTGATCGTCACCAATCCTAAATTTGCGTACTTACTAATTTAGAAGATTGAATGTTTTTGCATCCATCATAGCAAGTTTTAAATTCACCAGTTGACCAAACATACTGAACATTGTCTATTGATAAATCAACAAATCCAACATATGTGATTGTATTTATTAGATAAAGCTTATTGAGTTTGTGGAAATAATATTGCTTTATAATTTTACAGCTCTTGGATGGAGCCGCAATCCTTTGTCCAAAAATTATTATTTGCATTATCGGAGGCACGTTCTATATGTGGAGGAAGTGAAAATTGTGGGTGACACTACACAAATGTGAATTTAGTTTTCAATCATGAGATGTACAACTTTGAAAAACATGAGTGGAAATGATTTGCTCTCAGTTGAAGTTATAGTTGACGAATTATTTAATACATATTCCAACTACACTCAGATACATCATTTTTATCCCTAAAGTATAAAATCAAAAGGCTGAGCTGGCGACTTTGAATGTTGAAAATTATTACAAAACAATGACATTTTTTATATTGTAATTACAGAAAAGCCCAAGATGAACATCAAATGAGAGGCTGTGCTTATGATGCGGACAAAGATAAAATTTTCAACTACGTAATAATGTAATTCTTACTCTGCCAATCAACATATTACGTTTTTTTTCTATTTCCTTCATGTCACATGATTTACCTGCTTTTGGTGGCTTTTTAACATTACTAACATTACAACTGATTTTAAATTAAAGTTAGGTATTGAAATCAATTTAGAGTAATGAATTAGAGAGTAATGAATACGATATATATAAATTGTATGGAATGAATGGAATATGGATAATTGCAATCTTAAAAAAATATACATCCCGTTAATATTTATCGTGTCGTTAAGATACCTCAGAGTATATGTTACTGGTTTGGTTAACAGCTTTTAATAAAAACCTCAAAATTAGCATTTGCAGGAAATCATAACCAAATCAAGAGCCAATGCTCCACCATCAACTGTCGGTGGAAGTGAGGAGATGATGAGAAAAAATAGATACAAGAACATATTAACGTGTGAGTTCAAGAATTTATTAATCCCCGCAAGATTTTCTACGGGAATTTATATCACAGCTAGTCAGTCGGAACGGAAAAACTCTACTTAATTTGTTTCAATAGATCGGTAAAGTAGGTTTTTGTTTAATTCTGTTCGGAAATTATTAAGTATAAAATTCCATCTTACATTATGAACATTATTTGGAAGAGCAATTTAGCATCATTGATTTTTATTTTTTATTGTTTTTTTTACCATACCATGTTTCTACTTGCATTGTATCCACCCCATTAAACAATATATATCATTCTCATAAATGACTCAACAGGGGTTTGATCCAAATATCAACGCTTATCACATTAACGTGAGTATCGGAAGTGATTAAAACTCGACGCATGCAATGTAAGGCAGCATGCTCAACATATGTAATGCATACTTCGGAATGACAAGTTTGTTAACGTCACGGAATGGGTGTCGGGAATTATTTCACTGAAATATCGATAAATGGATTTCTGCGCTGTGATCGACCAGGCATCAGCGATGTTACACCATGCATCCTACGCTGACGGGAAATTTGACGCTTGCCTAAATGCCAATTTTCTACTTCAGTTATGTATACAAAATAAAGATATAGCTCTAGAAAATATGCGAAGATAAGCTGTCAATGAGATATATACCGAACAAGATATTCTTATGGATTCCAATGAAAATATATGCCTATTTTCTACTGATATAATGATGGCATTTGAAATTCAAGTGTTGTTTTTTTTTTTCAAATCATAGTAGAGTATATAAATGCTTTATGTTTCGTTCATACTCGTCGGCTGTATGAGATAACATATAGGCAACTACAATTTTGCCATCTTAATGACCTATTAGCCCAGGACATTATCTATTATAGTGTTTTTATTTTTTTCATTAACCTTTTGTCGCCTCCAACCATCACATGATTTGTTTCCTCGTGAATCTGCAAGCGTGATTACTTCCTTCATCCTACACAATTCAACGTGCAGAATAATATGCCAATCATAGTTCATTGTGGCATCATGTTTCACTCTAACCTAGGGTTATCAAAAAATATTCATTGCAACATAAGGACCTCTACCGCACAAGCGGTGGATTTCTGAAGAATGATCGTCGAACAACATTGCTCGGTTATAGTTTTGTCGAAAAAATGCACTGAGACGGGAAAGGTGTTGAGTCTAACGATAATTAAATAAATTCTAATTTTATGATGACGTTCAAAAGTATCTATTATGTAATTGTATGGTGCCAAATGTTTGGCACAAAAAATGAAAGAATATTAAAATAATCCAATCATTGCATGAAATCAAAATCCATAACTAGAAGAAACAAAGTTTTATATTGATATAATAATCTAATGTTGTTGTATGCTACGAATGCTTAGCAACCTTACAATTATTTTTCCTACTCACATTCCTAATTCTATCCAGTAAAAGATTATGTGCAATATTTTCCTACCTAATTTGTTTAAAAAAAGTTGCTCTAAGGCCTGATTCCGCGCAAATGAAAGGAACAAACAAACGGACACGTAGCAGTTGTGTTTAAGTAGTAGCAAGAAGGCATATCAAAACGAATACCAGAAACTGCTCTCAAAAGGAAAATATTCTACAGAGAACCGAGCCACGCTGTAATGAAGTGTAGTGAATACTATTTGCCTTTGGCGACGGAAAAACTTGCGCAATCAGAACATCAGGGTAACTCACGCAGTCATTTAATATCTGCACAAACTCATGGTGACAGTAATATTTTTTGTCTTCGGGTGTCCGAAATTGCATCGGTTTTATCCGGCCGGGGAAAGGCTTAAAAATCCTTAGAACTTCTAGAAGTATTGAGGATTTTAGACCCGTTTTCCAGTTGGGGGACGTTTCAATCTTCCAGTAAAAGATTAGTATGCAAGTTCTAGGTAACATTTCTTATTACGTTAAAAAGTTTCGCGTTTCTAGGAACAAAAGTTATCTGGTATAGTTTCACACTACATAAAATGTAAAACAATTTTTCTCACAGAAGAGTTTATATTTTACGTATAATTTTATACTTGTTGAAAAGTTAAATGTTTTTTATTGAATTAAAGCAAAGTGATACCTTGGAATTCGGTCCTATGAACAGAATTTCTTCTGAAAAGAACCATTCTTGGTCCAGATCGGTCTATCTTATCAAGTCTATCGTAGCACCACATATATATATATATATATATTAAATATTCGAAGTGAAAGATTTTTACCCTAACTCTATGATGCTAGGTCCTTGCATTGTCTATTTAGTTAGAAAGCGTTTGTTTCTGATATTGAAAACATTTTCCACGCCATAGATTCTACCTTCAATTTCTTCGAGTGCCTGGTAGGGATATCCTATTCCGAATAGTCAGTTACTATGGAGTCACGATTAAAAAATTATTTTGCTCTTACCTAAATTGACTCATTTTGCAGTGAAATCATGAGATACGACAAAAAAAAAACTTCAAAACCACGGACAATACCAGTTTGATGAAAGTTTTGATGACAATTTTAATAGTTAAATTAACTTTCAATTTTTTTTTTAATTTAGATAAAATGTAAAAAGTATTGGCCAAACCAGGCTGCCCAACAAGGTTAGTACGTCATACGGAACAATCAAAAAATATACTACGGAAGGTTTGTTCATGGGCCATTTGTGATTGAAACACCTCAAAATTGTGTATTAGATATTTATTTTCTTAGATTTTGAAAGGCTCCCTTATTTTGAAATGACTATTCTTCTAATCATAATATCCGTACCTGTTGTTCAACAAAAATGTTTGCTCCTCAGAAGGAAACAAAGAACAACAACAAAGAACAAATCTAGTTATTTGTATCATACTATTCATGAGGAAATCAAGGTTCAGCAAAACAAGATTCCCTAGTGTACTGATCACGGAGTACCAACAACTGCACCAAGTTTCTTTAGACTATATGGGGTTGTCATGGAAACCTATGATAAAACTTGAAAGACCGTGCTTTTGTTTTTTCACTGCAAATTTTTATTTATTCTATATAACATGAATTTAAGTCAATAAATAAATAAATAAATAATTGTAATTGTTGATACATCAAATGTCCAACCGAGCAGAAAAAAAAATGATGAATGTGAATAAATACCTTGAATACTAAAAATTTTGAATAAAAAATAATTTTGGTTAGTAATTAAATCATTTCCCGGTAAATATGCGATGACGAATGCCCGCTATCATTTATTGTGGTATTCCGCGTGCTTTGTTAACGTCAAAAATGACCATCAGTCGATATTAGTATTTACCATATCCAAGTTTTGTTAAGTTTTGAACTCTTATACATGGGAGAGCAAAAAGTAACAACAAGAAAATAAGCACTGCGCAGTAGGTTAATAAACACAATTCCAATTGAAACCTAAAGTATAGGAATTTTCCGTTAGGTAGTAAGAATAAGATAAGAAGAATTCACCAAACATGTGTCACTCACTGCACTCTGCCATAGTGGTGATACATTTTATTACCATTCAGCTTAGAGTTTAACTTTTTATAATATAAGTCTATAAGCATTCAAGTCGTTTTGTGTCGGATATGCATTAATAAATTGAGTTTAAATAGAGAAATTTCAAAACACTGAAATTTTTGAACTGAGTTCAAATTGTCGAAATATATTGAAATCACATATTTAGGTAGTTGCGGACTTTCAAATTGACCTAATGTAGTTCCGGCTTATCGCAATGAATGAAATATATAGTAAAGAATCTGCTATCGCCTTGGCACATTACACCAACTGCTCCGCAATATAGTGATTTAGTTTATCAGTTGGCTCCTTTATTGCGCTGCTACCAGCCTTACGAGCTTCTATAGAAGACAAAAACAGCAATAAATAAATTTTAAAAAGGACAAGTTTAATAAGAATTTAATACTGTTATCAGCCTAATATATATATTTTGCTGCTAATATTTAGCTCAATAAATTTAATAACAATATATACCTTGAGCGTCCACGAGTTTTCCAGCGCAATAAATAGTGAAAACAACCAGTATAGTTTGTTGTATATTCATCATGCATTCGCAAACAATTTACATGTTTATACTTACAAATATCGGCAATTTTGCAAATGATATAATCTAATGTGATACGGATTGAAAAAATCGAATTCAACGAATGAAAAGCGTATTCTTCTATCACAACATTATCATCCATTGGCAAACAAATGGAGAAATTTTTCTACATCAAATTGAGGAGGGAAATCTAATTTGCCTGTTAGCTCATTTGCTAAAAAGTTACGAACAAGCGTTCGTGCTTCGCATATCTGGAATTGAATTACTTAACTTTATGCAACCAGGTTGCGAGGCATCGCACCGTTGCATGATGATTCCTACGCATATGTAAAATCTGAAAACGTCTAAACAAAAATTCATTCACTTGAATCTGCACGAAGGTATGGTTCAGTCGTATTCTCGGCTTCTCTTCCGCGCGAGAAAAAATTAAATCTTATCACAAAGCCATATAAAATAGTCGTGGACGTTTCACATTATGATTCTATCATATTATAGAAAAGTGTATATGTTACGAACAGGGAATATTTACGAGGGTGTACATACGAGTTTGTAGGATAATATATAACTCCTGCAAATCAGGTTTTTAGTATTGTTCGTTCAATACTTCAAAAACGCAAAAATGTTTCGCGTTTCAGATTTTAGAATACGCAGCACGTGTTGTGATACGGGAAGAAATGTGTCGCATGCGTAATATTTCATTCTTTTTGAAAAATATAATCTTATTGAGACTATATTCTTCGAACTATGGGAATAGGCGCGATTTCGGCATAATCTACAAAATAATTGACACAATTGCTTGGGCCCTGGGATCAGTCCGGCATATTCTCCATAGTTTCGTAGAAATATCTCTGTTAAAATAGTACACTTGATCTACCGTACGTTTCCAATTATTTTATATTTCCTCGCTGATTAGTTTATATCAAATATTTACTGATGATAAACCATGAACATCAGGCGCGTTCGATAAACGGTCCAAGTATGGAAAAAAAAATTCAATTGGTTCAATTTGATGCCACCTAGTTGAATTACATCAATTGTCAGCGAATGATTGCCTTGATGATTCCTCCTTAAAAATTACCATTAATTTCGAGCAAAATGCTCAAATCTTGTTGATTGTAAAATCGGATTAATTTCTAAATAATAATTCAATCAACTTTCACATTATGATGACTAGGTTTGGACCATCTGGCAACAACCTTTTGTTTTTTGCATTCACCGATCGGCGTTGATGTGATTAGTATTGGCGTGGTTGCAATATCGCAACATTGCAACTGTTAATATTACATCATCTAAAATCGGCATGAAGTCTACGATAAGGCAAATCGTGGATATTGAAAAAAAATATTAACATTATTCAGAAATTCAATTATATTAGCAATATGTGTCTAACTATGCTAATACGCTTGGTAATATCACCTGCATTTCACAAGATATCCTTAGAAAACGGCACTAAAACATTAGTTTAAAGATTTACTATTTTATTTTCTTTCCACATGGCTGCTCACCAAACTGAATGCCGGATCCATCAATCTTTAACTATCTATATCACGTAAGGTTAGGTACCAATCCCAAATTTCCGAACTCACTAATTCAGAGTACTGAACATTTTAGCAATCATCATAACAAGTTTTAAATTCACCAATTGGCCATACGTACTGAAGTCTGTCTATAATACTATATTGTGCTACCAAAATGCTACCAATTGGGTATCTAGTATCTCAGTACACACTCATTACAAGTTCTTCCGTGATTCCACGCAATTAATATAACAATGGTGCGCTAAATTCTTACCAAACAATCTAAGCTTAATTTCAAATAATACACCCATTGGTTTTGCTATGTAATATATCTTATAGCAATAAATATCATTTTCTCTCAGCTGTTTCTAACGCAATACCATTATCCACTGCTACTAAGCACTGACATATAATATAGAAAGCGGGGGTGGAAACTTTTTGTTTTGTACGCAATCCGCATACGTAACACATATTAATACGTTGACACGTGAATCTTTTTAAATGCATCTGTTCAATTGCTTTGTCCAATTTCTTTTTTAAGAAAATCATTTTGGAGATGGTCAATTTGTATCGATCATTCGAATCGGTTCGATTCACAGTTTATTCAAAATAGCCGCGAATCGGTCATGAGGTCATAGTTTTATTGCTATTTAAAGAAAAATTATTTCAAACAATTTTTGTATCCAGAATGGCCAAGAATAATTGCTAAAATGCTTTATTGAAATATTTTCACATTATGAGTTTCTTAAGCTATTTTGCCAAGAATACGCTAGAAATAAACAAAAAATCACAGTTCATTGGTAATAGACGGATCAAAACCATAGCATCAGTTAGAGAGTTGGTGATCGAATTAGATTTTGTCCAATCGTAAAAAAAAACTATCTGATATTCACTCTCTATCATAACCACGCGGCAGCCTTCATGAATCTAATTTTAGCAACATAAGGGGTCGGCATCGGTCAGAAGTCGAACTCGTTAGCAGATTCCAAAGTAGAATTTTTTTATGCACAAAACAAATAAAACGATGCTATGTTTTCTGCCGTTGTGTGTTCTCAATACCGCATGCATGTAAGTTTTTATTCTCAAGGCAGATTGTTCATCATAATACACTATCAAGAAAGGTTAGTCGGTAGACAATCTTTCTCACGGATAGATGGTAACGCAAACTGCAGTTCATTGTACTGGTTCAGTCTTACCACGGACGTTTTGAACTTGAAGTTCGGTCGTTGGTACTAGCTATACATAGAATTATAACAAATGTTTAATAATTAATTTAGTAAATTACGAAATGATTGTTACAAGAAATAATCTCAAAAGCATTTCTACTCAAAAATAAAAAAAAATATTATAGTTATTATTTGCTTCAATGACCATATATTTTTGAACATTAAAAAAACATGTGCGTTCATGCATCTGTGGACATAATTCAGGGAAGATATTTTGAATTTCCAAGAACGAATGCTTGTCAAATTCTTGCAAATCATCTAGAAATACTTTGGAATCCCTTATTCATCATACAAAAATGACATTTATTTTGCTTTCTAGTGGAGAAATTAAATGTCAATTCAAATTTCTGTGTGAGTCTTAATCGCCTACAGAAGATATAACTCTTTATTTTAGAGTTCGGTTAATGGTACTACATTTTATAGTAGGTCTTTTTGATACAAGTAGCTATTAGTATTATGCAGTTCTTTTGAGGCGAGGCTTCCGCAGAAAGCTCATATTTCCAAGCAAAAATCACGAAGACAGAGAGGCGATCCATCAGTCACTCACCATTGGACATAAGATGTTCTGAGAATAATTCTAAGTGCTTATGCGGTGTGTTTGCATTTCAGTTTTTGATTACCGAATATAGCACGTTTACAATCTTCACAAATACAGTGAGACAGTGAAAGCAAATGCATAGAATTAACTGCAATAAAATTAATCTCAGTCGAATTGATAAATCATACACAAGCGTCTTTTCTACTGCTCGCTATATTTTTGGTAATATTTATGAGCTCAATCGCCGTTAAAATCTGAAAATGAACAAAGGACACAATCAACTTCTGGGTGCGATTGAAAAGAAAAATCCGAATGCAAAAACATATAAATTGAATCTGAATATCCTTGAACGAAATTGCAGCTTAAACACTTTCATAATATTTTGCCCGAAATAATCGGTATATTGCACAATTTTTACTTAAGATATTTTTTTTCAAAACTCATTCACAGTTTGCTTTTGAGGAAACTATTATCTAAGACGTGTCGTTTATTAATATTCAGCATTTTACATGACAAAAAGGAAACAAAAACAACCGTAAATTTTCAACATTACACAATATGCTATATTTTACATGCATGAGAAATAAATAAATGTACGTGTTACCATTATATAAAATAAAAATTAAATTGAGATGAAAACACAACAGAAATATTGTTGACCAAACGGGGATATATTAAAGATTTTCGTAAATTGGGTCAAAACTACCCTCTTCGGCGTCCAGTGCGTCATTGGAATAAATGTTGACAGAACTTAGATGAGTCTTGACCGCTTCGTAGCAGAAGTTGTATTGCTCCTGTAAATGTAAATAGAAATATATACATATGATTTGCTGAACGCCAGTTTGTCCCGTGCAATACGAATCCATGTTCAGATATTTTCCCCGTGTCCACCCTTTTTATTTGTACACTTGGCTGATCGTAAGCTTTTCAATATGAGTGATGTTCTGTGCCGAGGGGCGTACGCAGTTTGTTTGTTATTAGATAGGGCGGCGCTTTTCTGTTGGATCCGGGAAATCAAAGTTATTACACCCAGTGTTACCAAATGAAATTTTTTTTCAAAAATCATATTCTTTTGTGAAGAATCACAGGTCTTCCGCTCCTTAGTCGCTGCGATCAGTTCATACCTCACAACACATTTTAGACGTGATTATTTTGATTGGATGAATTTACGATTATTATTATTTTTTTTTTAGATTTTTTGAATTGTTGCAATGGCTTGTCCGTGAACCTAGATGGGGGCTTATGCCCACCGTACCCCAAACGTTTGACACGGACCTTTGTAGTGAATGTGTATCTGTTCTATGTTACAGCTACCCGCGAAGTGACTTGCTGAACGGCACGTTCGGTGGTGAAACGGTCAATCATCGAACCATCGGCTTTCCGGACAATACAATCGCGCTCAAACGACTGAGACACTGAACCTGGGTGTTTTTGATTATTGGACTGGAATTCTTCTACAGGAATCAACGAGTGTCGTACACTGTATCCGTTTTTTTATGAAAATTTCTTTTAGAATAGTTTTTTAAGATAATAAATATTCGTTAGTAAAGAAAAACATCTTACCAAAGATTGCACCATCCCTGGTCTGCTGTTTCTCAAATCCTTGATTGTACGGAAAACGTCAATGCGGTTCTCAAATTTCAATCTATCGATGATGTTCAACAGAGCACAAAATACACCGGTCCGTCCCAATCCATCACTAAAATTAAGCAAAGACGATGAATATCAATTTCACTTCCACAAGTTTTACTACATTCTTCCGAGTCTTTTCTTAAATAGTTATATATAAGTGTTTTTTGGTTGGATGCATCGAAATCTATTTTTATTTAGTGTATGAATACTTGATGCTGAATGGCATTAGCATCTTTACAAAAAATATTTTTCATCGCTCGTTTGGTAATGTATGTACGGATTTGAACCCACAAATATATATTTTACTATGCACTCGCTCGTCCTCGAAACAGCGCTGTACTCAGCGACACAATCGCTCCCAGCGAATTGTGATTTGACAAAGTATTTACGATGAAGAAATTTTTTTGAAAAATTTATGAAGTTGAAGATGATTTCATCTGTGGCGGTTCATATCCGAATAGAAGGTTTTCCACTTTGGGTGCTGTTGATGTAGCTACGTACATCCATCTTGTAATAAGTCTTTACCATTTAAGTGGTCTATTGTTGAGTTCTTTTAGGCGCTGCTTTCTAAATTTCTTGAAGCTAATTCATCTTGAATCGATGACTCGTTACAATTATTTAATCGCTCTCAAATTCATTTTTGTCTTTAATGATGCAGTATTAGTTTATAGTATATAGTCTCTAATAGTATCTTTATATAAGTGTTTATAAATTCGTGGAGAGCACCTTATTCTGTTTTGTAGACATGCAATGTAGACAATAATTATAACGGTAAAAACAGAACGTTCACTAATTGTTTACGAATTTTTTAATTTTATACGATTCCATAAAATTTTAAGAATTTGATTAGGATTTGTATTTTAAGGTTTAGTTCAGCCTCTATATTTTTTTATTTAAATATGATCTTTGGAATATGTAACTTCACTTTAACAAAAGCAGGCCATGTACCATCGATTTAACCCTTTATTTGAGGTGATTGAAATTTGTGACAATTATTATCTGTTGTCGACGGCGACTCCAGCGACGCATTCGATCAACAAATCAATTGGCCGAGAAAGTTGATTCTATAAATTTATTTCAGCATTAGGAAATAGAGTACTATCGGAGAACGGCAATTTCAGTGCATCTTTGTCAAAGTACAGAAAAAACACCGCATACATACATACCTGCAATGGACTAATGTTGCAGATCCGGCTTCCCATTTAGAATCGGATTGAATCAAATGTAAGAGGTCCAGAATTCCTGTTGCATCTCGAGGGAGTGAATTCGATGTCCATTCGGGATATTGGAACTGGGTGATAATCTGTTAAAAATCAGGTAAGTAATTGAAAAGAAGCGCGCAATATATTTATATTTATTCAAAACGTTGTAATCTATGCAACAGTCTTTTGATTTTAGAAGTTGCTGATGCTTGTACTTATTAGAAGATATGTACCGATGCCACTTTTTTGCCGATACTGCAAAATGATCCGTAACCGATACCAATGACACTGATACTCAAAACTGCCGATACCGATACCCGTCACAAATGCCTTCAAATTCGCTCAAAGTACATCCTTGAAGTTGAAAACTTCAGTAAAATTCTCTGTAAAATACCTTATACCAAACGAGCGCACCCATAGTGGATGAAATGGACTTGAAGCAATAACACAAAACATTGTGCCGAACAAAGAATATTGAAGAATTTGATACAAATAGAAATATTCTAAAACAGCATCAAAAAATGAACGACAGCGTTAAGACACTCTAGGAAGAAAAAAATTTAATCAAATTAGTTCCCGGTAAAGTAAAAATTGCTGATTGTGATAATATTGACAAATCATAAAAACTATTATATATTTGATTTTTTTTCAGTATGTTTGCGTGTTTTTTAACTCTATATCCAGAAGGCTAAATTGCCCAAATAAATTCCAACCACGAATCTGAGAACTGTATCCCTAGGCGTGGTAATAACTTTTTTTCAGTAATCAAAATTGAAAACTCGAAGATCGTAGGTAAGAAACAAAAGTTTTACAATCCCTAATAAGTTTCTCCATCCATCCTCAAGTAAGCTACTGATCTACTTCATTACATAATGTATGATTTGTCGAGGACTGTTCTGAGCCGGTTGATGCTTTCATTTTGGTAGCAGCTTATTGTCATTCAAGTGACCATTAGTTGTATCATTTAGGAACTGATTTAGGCCTCGGTTAGAGCAAATTCTCCATGATATCAAACATTTAAAAAGTTTCGCTGGTATTGGCTATTTTGTGACTGCTATTGTTACCGATACTCACAAAATAGCCGACACATCGGTACATTCCTACTTTTAAGCATGGCATCAAATGAAGTTCGTGAAAAAGAAATGTTTGTATGATTGGATTATGGGCACGGAGATAAATGATTTTGATATTGCTTGATCGTTGATTGATATTTTTCTGGTTTAATTTTACATACGTCATTGGCTAATTATTCACATCGCATAATTCAGACTTTATTGCATTAGCAATATATTGCCTATACCTAATATTTTTGCATGGCGGTCATTAAGAATGCGTGGCATTTTCCGTTCAGTCCTGTTAATAGACATTACTTTTTCTTACTTTAGGATGCTGGTTCTTTCTTGTTACAACAATTTTTCTTTCGAAGATTCCTCTCGATTTACTTTCAGATTGCAGATCAACTTGTATGTTATTCAACTGCAGTGGTTCGCGAGTTGATTTAGGCCAGTAACACACACCCTCATTCTAATTGTGAAATAAAGTATAAAAGTGTTATTTCTCCTTAGCGGTGCATTCAAGAGCTTGGAGTGGAGTGGAGTCGGAATTAAAAAAATTAGGTGGTGAATTACGATGTCATTTTCATTGCTTTAAATGAATTGGATTTTGAAGTAAAATATTGTGGCGACGCGGCAAAAATCGATATTTTCAGTAAATTGGTTTCAAACCATGCCAAAGGCCCGAATTAATCACACTGAACGATTTACGAAATTTGGTTTAAGCAAGGCCGAAAGTACTGACATGTCAGAAAGCTACTAAAATTTAGCACCAGTAGCTCCGCAAGCATTGCTGAACTAAACCTTTATACCAGAGAGCAGTAAATGCTATCTGTCCTGGGAGGTTGAAAACCATTCACCACATTATCTACAACCTCGATGTTTTGAGAGATTTAATAGAAAATTTCAAATTGTCAGCATAATGGTTAAACAGTTATATTTAAGCACAAATTGTTAACGTCTTTTTCCGGAAATTTCGTCCAGGCGTACTTTATTAAGTGTGAGTCACTGATAGATCGCGCTGTCAACCCTTGGGTCTATCAGTGGATTATTGGGTCGGCAATCGTCATGAAACATTGTTTTGCTACAGGAAGAGCATTACGTTGGTGTATGTAAATTAGCATCAAAATGCAATAAAATGCTTTGTATTCAATTAAATATGATCTTTTCTTACTTCTCCGAATACTGTGCGAAGTATGAGCATACAGCTAGGTTTGGTTGTGAGTGTCGTTGTAAAAAATGTTGACCCAATAAACATCATCCATATTAGCGATTCGAAAAAATATTTGCTGCAAAAATATTTCAAATTTTGCACCAACATATATGTACTTACTTGGTTTCTGTTATCCAATGCTCCTATCATTACCACTGTGTCCACGTTATTGTCCAGTATTGCACGCCAGAAATATTCCACAGTTGCATTGAATGGCCCCTGTGCGGCTATTATTTGCGCATCTTTATTATATGCCTGCAAATTAAAACAAGCCATTACACGACCTTCACCTATTTATTTATTTTTATTTTGTGATTCATGAAGCACTAATTTACCGTCACACAAATTGTGATTTAAAAAAACGCTTCAACATTGCAGTGCAACAACGCATCCAGTAGGTATCGCAAAAGAGTAGCAGAGAAAATCATATTTGCGGGCAAAATATCACTCATTTAATTTTGAGAAGTAACCTAAATGAAGGCATATATGTCCGGGAAACAAACAATAGAAATAAGATTACGAAGCTCTCGTGAGAAGAACAGAATAAAATATTTATACAAAAAATTGTTACGTACGAAAACGTAGGATGACGTAAATGATGAAAATACAACTATTTGAATTTTAAATTGAAAAGGCAAATTCAGTATAGTTCTATATTTCGCATTTCGATAACAAAATAAAAACGTCACATTATCTTCTGGTTGTCTATATATTTGAAGTTGTTAGTGACGGCTAGAAGTATTCCAAAAATTTGATCTATTTTAGCATAAGCTGTGGTTGACCGCGCTCTAACTGCGCTATCCATTGGTGTACTATGTCAAACAGAAGATTATTTCGTCAGTTTTTCTGACTTGGGTGAAATCTAGCTTGATCCTCACGGAAAAAGTTTTTACAAGATGGCACGATGAGGGCGCGATTCTAGACATATTATTTGCAATGATTCTGTTGCAAACATTGAATATTTTACGAGAAAAAAAATGAAAAACACTCTGTGGCAGTAGGTGGAAATATGGCATGGATCTAACATATAGCATGCATATAGTTTCACCGAAAACGAGTCACCGGCAAAACTATATTGAACAAAATGGAATCTAATACACACTTTTATATTGTGTAAGCGTTTAACCTTTTTATTACAAAGTTACTCACTTCGACGTAATTAGCATCAATTGATATCCATTCTGTGTCTTCAGGTTGCCGAACAATCACAACACGATTCCGTATGACTGGAAAATATAATTTCATTTGTATATATATTGGTATGAGAATAGTTAGATGGAAAACTCCCCCTACCTTTAGCAACCATCAATTTCAGTTAAGTGAATTTCTACATTGCTACGATTCTAGTGGATAGGCCATGTCACGAGAAAATATGTCAATTCGACAATCAATACAAAATACGCCACAGACGCATTCATGATACACGCACATTCGGTGACAGATGATATAATTCAGTAATCCTACAATACTCATATCCGTTCTTGTTTTGTCTCCTTAAAATATATTTGATGCAAATTCTAAATGAAATTGATTACTACCATCGTCTTCAATTAGGTCACGCAGAACAGTTTATCGTGGACGTTTTATAACATCGCTGCATTGGTTACATACGAATTGACTAAAAAGATTTAACCTATATTATTTCAAAACTCAGTTATGATATATTTCATTTTTTTTTTATTATACGCGACCACGAAAATGGCCCACTGAAGGAACATTCAAGTGTTCAAATAAAAAGAACTCTTGCAGGACTTTTAGACTACATTTACCAGGAACATTTTCTTCATCAACTTTTGGGTTCAAAGAGTCAGCTGTTGCTAGATTTTCAAATTCTTTCGAGATGTTGTTTCGCTTGGGTGATCTTAATGGTAGAAATTAAATTATAAGCTTTAAACAACCCCATAAAAATTAATATCTATCACAATTCTCCGATAGACTGCACCTTCATGTCTCTATGTGTTTACATGGGTTCAATTTGAAGTAACTTGTTATCGACCATTTTTATGGCCAAGAGCTTTTTCGAAATGTAGAACTGACTATTACATTGTGATCGGAAAAAATCCATGCAATACTGAACAGCTATAATAGAATGCAGTGAGTAGTATCTTCCCTGGACAACGGAACAACTATCAATCACTTTCCTCGCCTCATATCAAACGCTAGATATAGGTAAGGGGAATCAAAAGACGTGTTTACAGGTCTTGTAATAGGCATTGAAAAATTTCTGGATTTTCGTAATTATATCTTCAAACGACATACGGTAAGACGTAATATTTTTTTACTTGGATTTTGAATAATAGGGGGCATTTTCCATATCAAGCCTTTTTCCTGGTTTTGGGGAATTTGGGTAAATTGAAATATGATATACGAGTATATTTTAAACATTTAATGAGAAATTTTTGCAAAACACATACATGGCCTTTCCGGCTTTATCTGACTTACTAGATGGCGCTATAGTCTCGTACAAATAACCAAATTCACAGAAGGAAATATGATTTATTCAGGCCAAATAAGCACAGGGCATCAGCACCGTGATCAATCCATACGAGAAAAAAATAACTGAAAGAACAATTTTGCCCTCAAAGTTTGTGGCTAGTGATTTGCTTAATTACTCTACAGAATTGAATGTACATTTTCAAATTTCCGGGTGGCTAGCAATACTCTTTGATCCAACTTTTTTTTCCATCTCATAGATATTTCAAGATTTATATTAAAATTTTAAGAATAAAACGTGTCAATTGCGATGATTATAACATACAGTATAGTCATTGTTAAGAAAATGCTATTATTTCTACCAGGAATTGGGAAGGCATTGTATTATGGATGTAAACTAGTTTCTCAATTAGAATTTTTTTTATTAGCTTGGAACACAGATGCACTGCACTTCAGCAGCACGGTCGATATGTAGCCCATGCTAAACAAATGACAAAACATGATGAGGTTAAGCCATATATGTGTGGATAAACATTGAAATCCGTTTACAATAAAGGTATTCTAAAAATAGGTTAGTTCGCTTGTTTCACTTTACTGTGTACGCAGGATTGTCCCGTTACTCGTTATCGAATATTAAGTAAATATGTGATGTTTAATTTACTATCTCACCCTTTGCCTTTTTGTTGGTTTGCAATAAATTGTTCTCGAGTGACGTCAGTTTCGCCAAACAAATACCTTTCCAGCATAAGCTTGTGTAACATTTCGTACTGGTCCTGTAGAGACAAAAATGTATGCTATAACAAGACCGAAATAAAATATTGAAAAGGAGTCATAAATATTCTACCAATTTAAAATGTCGCATCTGTTAAAGCCCTGCTCGAAATTAAACATATTCGGAAATCCCATATTACCAAAAATAATGTTTTATTATATTTTATAAAAAAAAACGTAGTTGGACTGTTGATGTTTATAGACCTTGTTTTCGCGGTTCTGCTATACATTTTGAAAAAAAAATTTGTTAGGGTTGAGCAACTTGTCATGGATAGAAACTGCCCAGCCTTCGTTCATTAACCCGAACAATTGAAAAATTATTGCTTTGTCAAACATGATTCAGACACCAACGGTGCCTGAGTGTTGCAGTCTACTTTTGATTCGTGATTGATAAAAGTTTTTCTGATATTCGACTTGGCTCACGATGATTCCCACGTCATAATTTAGAAGTCATATCACTCTGCAGAAAATGCAGGTATGTTAAATTAAGAGCATTCTTCGGCATTTCAAAAATGTTTGATTTGTGCGAAGTGAAAAAAATAGATCTTGAAACTCTTTAATGATTTGGTTTGTACTTACACATGTCTGTACCATATCCACTCTTTGTTTTCTCATTGTCATCACACAGTTGAATACATCCACACTGCTTTTGCTCTTTGTTTGATCCCGAAGAATATCGTAGCCAATGAATGCACCAGTTCTCCCCACGCCAGCGCTAAATCATATATAAAAATATTGCTGTTTTATCTATTTCATTGTGTTTTTACGGTTTTTATTCAAGGAGACATAACAAAATAAATTGTTTACGATTAAATCTAGCAATGAACTCTCGGGTTTTGGCCACAAATGCGCCTCAATGGCGCAATGTACCAGTGATTCATTCATGATAAATACATTTTAAAGGAATATTTCCGAATGCGAGTAACCAGCAATAGCGTATTTTGCAATAAATGACATGTAGTCTTCTTTAAATTAATGTCTGTGTAGTCCTCAATTGTGTTCATTTATTTATTTGAAATTTTTAGTATTTAAGTTAGTTATTCACATTCATCATTTTTTCTGCTTGATTTGACATTCCATGTATCAACAATTACATTTTATATAGAATAAATAAAAACCTGCAGTGAACAAGCAAAGGCGCGGGCTTTCGAGTTTTATCATAGGTTTCCATGACAGCTCTATGTAGTCTGAAAAAACTTGACGTAGTTGTTGGTACTCCGTGATCAGGCCATTTGAGAAACTGGTACTGCCGAACCGTGATTTCTTTCTGAATTGTATGATACAAATAACTAGATTTGTTTCTGATTTAATTGATTTGTAGAATAGTCTTTCCAAAATGAGGGAGATTGTAAAATTCACGAAAATAAATATGTGATACATACATTTTGAGGTGTTTCAATCACAAATGTCCTTTGAACAAATCCTCCGTAGTATATTTCTTGATCGTTCCGTATGACGTACGAACCTTGTTGGGCAGCCTGGTGTAAATTTGGCCAATACTTTTCACATTTTGTCTAAATTTTAAATAAAAAAGTAGAAAGTTAATGAGTAAAAGTGTCATCACAAAACTTTAACAAACTGGCATTACTCGTAGTTTCAAAGCTTTTTTTTCTTGTCGTATGTCATGATTTAAGTGCAAAATGAGTCAATTTAAGAATATTCAAAAAGAAAAATTATTTCAATCGTGATTCTAGAGTAACTGACTAAGAATGGAGGACAATGTCGGTCGAATCCAACGCGTGGAAATTATCTCGCATTATCTCCATTATCTCGCATTATCTCCAATAACAGAAACCAACGCATTCTAACAAAATAGATAATGCGAGGGCCCAACATCATCATCATCAACATGGGTAAGATAAATCTGTCACTTTTAATATTTAATATATATGGTCATGTGGTGCTAAGATAGACCATACCCGATTTGCACCCGAAATAAAAAAAATTTACCTTAAAAGTATAAATCTGAACGTAAAATATAAACTCTCCTGTAAGAAATTTTTTTTACAATATGACCAGCGTGCAGTAGTTACCGAGAACCACAACAGATAACTCCTTTACCTAGACACGCGAAAATTTTAACGTCATTATAATAGTTAACGAGAACTTTATATAATATATAATATAATTATAATAGTTACGGAGAAATATTTTCCAGAATGATTAAAACTTTCCCAAGCAGTAAAAATGGTCGCACATCCTCTATATTCTTGAAGTGCTAAGAATTTTTATGCTTTCCCCAGCCGGATAAAACCGATGAGTTTGTGCAGATATTAAATGACTGCGAGAGTTACCCTGACCTTCTTGGATCTGTGCGTTTCCCATCGCTAAGGGCAAATAGTATTCACTACGCAATATTATAGCGCTGCTCAGTTCTTTGTAGAAAGCAGTTTCTGATATTCGTTTTGATATGCCTCCTTGCTACTTATGTGGCCGTTTGTTTGTTCTATTCATAAGTGCGGATTCCGACCTTAGAGCAGCTTTTATTAAAAAGTTATGTCGGAAAATATTGCACATAATCTTTTACTGAATATAATCAGAAAGGTGAGTAGTAAAAATAATTGTAAGGTTGTCATGCCTTCGTAGCATGCAACAACATCAGATTGCTTTTATCAATATAAAACTTTGTTTCGTCTAATTGTGGAATTTGATATTATGATTCTTTCATTTCCTATGTTAAACCTTTTGCATTGTACAATTAGACAATGGGTAATTTCGAACGTCAACATACAATTAAAATTTATTTAATTATCGTGCGACCCCATACCTTCCCAGCTTCAACACATCTTGTCAACATGACTATAACTGTGCAATGTTGTTCGACGACCATTCTCCAGAAATCCACCACTGTGTGAGGTAGAGGCCCTTGTGTTGCAATAAATCTTTTCTGATAACCCTAGGTGAAAAGGAAACAGGATAACACAATGAACTATTATTGACGTTTTATTTTGTGGGCTGAATTGTGTGGTATGAAGGAAGTAATCACGCTTGTAAAACTAAAATGAGAAATGCACATATAACGAGGAAAGAAATTATCTGATGGTTGGAGGTGGCAAAAGGGTAATCGAAAAAAATCCAAATACTACTGTGGATAACGTCCTGTGGTAGTAGTTCATAAAGATGGCAAAATTGTAGTTGCTTATATGTTATCCGACCAGTAAGAAACAAACATACAACATTCATATACTCTACTAGGATCAGAAAAAAAAACACTCGAATTTAAAATGCCATCATTCTATCAGTAGAAAATAAGCATATATTTGCTTTGCCTTGGAATCCATGAGAATATATTCTTCGTTATAAATCTCATTGGCAGCAGTTCTTTTAGCATATTTTCTAGAGCTATGTCTATATTGTTTATAAATAGTAAAAAAGTTTGCATTTGAGCAAGCGTCAAATTTCCGGTCAGCATAGGATACATGGTGTGGAATCGCTGATGCCTGGTCGATCACAGCGGAAAATGGATTTATCGATAAGGCATAGGCATGATTATCGATTTTTTAATACCGGCATACTCAGTGAAGTTTCAGTGAAATAATTTCCAACATCCAATTGCGCGGTAAACAAACTTGACATTACGGAATATATATGCATTACATAGGTAACCTGAAATTTTTGGGCAATAAAGGAAATATTCGTTGTTAAGCATGCTCCTTTTTATTACACGCGTCGACTTTTAATCACTTTCAATACTTACGTTAACGTAACAAGCGTTGATATATGCATCAAACCCATGTCCTTTCAGAGAAACCCGTGTTGAGTCATCTATGAAAATGATATATATTTTGGTAATTGGGGTTGTCCAGAGGTAACATGGTATGGTAAAAAAACAATAAACATAGAGATCAATGATGCCGAATTGGTCATAAAAATTAGGTTTATAATGTCATACCGAAATTTTATACATAATAATTTTGCCAAAACAAAAATAAACACAAACCTACTTTACCGATCTGTTGGAATAAATTAATTGAGAAAAATTCTTCTGTTCAGACTCACTAGCCGTGTTATGAATACCCGTAGAAAATTTTACATGGAATTAATAAAAATCTAACTTACACGGCAATATATTCTTGTATCTATTCTTTCTCATCATCTCCTCACTTCCACCGACGGTTGAAGGTGGAGCATTGGCTCTTGATTTAGTTCTGATTTCCTGCGAATGTTCATTTCGAGGTTTTATTAGAAGGTGTTTATTAAAACAGCAACATATACTCTGAGATAACTTCACAATAAGATTACTAGAGTCCTTTTTTGAGATTACAATTATCCAAGTATATTTACCGAAATTGGTCAAAATTAAATATCTATGGAAGCCAGCATCGAATACGGATGTACGGTCAAAGGTGGTCACCAATATCCTAATTAAATATCTTGGTTTTGTTATTCTAACCATTTATTTTTAATTGAAATGATTTTTCTAGTAGTTTCAAAAAAGTTTCAAAATAAAATATTCACTGAGCTGGTGATGATTTTGTGCTAACGATGTTCATATCAGAGCCAATTCTCGAGCACACGTTCAAAGTTCAACAGTATGGTTTATTTTGTTTCTATGATTATGCAAAAACAAAAGAGAGTAAAAGATGAACATTCACGAAATCGGTGGTATTCGACAGTAATGTAAACCACACCGTAGAGGAGCGAATCAGCACCAAATCACACTTAATTTTTGTTTGTTTTGAATTCACAAAACTTCTCCCGTTACATTAGACAAATGTCAAATATTGAACCAAATTACAGGGTAAGAAATTCACCTGATATTGTTCGCGGAACTGCATGTTGTCATCGGCTCTAAGCATTTTGTAAACTCTTTGTAGCATTCCAAAGGGAATATCAGTATCCGTGCCTGTGTTGTTCATAGCCACGTTTTCATAGACTGGACTATCTAAATTTAATTAGGAACTTTAAGGCTGTTATGAACATTCCATACAATTTTTCCAGATCGTTTTAACTGTTTGTTTTTTGAACATAAGAGAAAACTTAAACGTATTTTGCAGATAACTTTATCCAGTCTTGACATTGTCTCATTATCAAACATGTAATCGTACTGCAGCGGGAAAGCTTTTGAAAATGCCTCTATTTGCCATTTGCTGAGGTAAATTTTAATAGGGAAAATACGTAATATGTTGATTGGCAGAGTAAGAATTACGTAAGTACGTACGGCAAAAATTCTACCTTTTTCCGCATCACAAGCAGAGCTCCCTATCTGATGTTCATCTTGGGCTTTTTTTGGAAGTCGTCGCCTGTAATTACGATATAAAAAGTTCATAGTTTTCTAACAATGATGAATAAAAATTCCTTGGCAAGCAAAGTGAATAAATATCAAAAATGGTTTTAGTTGGTTGATGCCGGACAATTGGCCGCTCAGTCATTGGATTTTATACTTCATTAAAGCAAATCCTACAATAACATATTTGGATAAAAATGTATCTGAGAGTAGTTGAAATATGTATTAAAAATTTGTCAATTACTTCAACTGAGAGCAAATCATTTCCACTCATGTTTTTTGAAGTTGTACATCTCATGACTTGAAACTAAATTCGCACTGGTGTAATATCACCCACAATACTCACTTCCTCCACATATAGTACGTGCCTCCGATAATTACAATAATAATTATTGGACAAAGGACTACGGCTGCGATCCATCCAAGAGCTGTAAAATTATAAAGCAATATTAATCCCACGTACTCAAAGTGCGTTACTAAACAAATACAAACACAAAGATGTCGGATTTGTTGACTTATCAGCTAAACATAAAGTGCCAACATAAAATTGCACACTGTGCCAAAGAGACCGGTATATTTATACTCGGTGCTTCGGTATGTTCGCGCCCAAGTGCTCGTGCGTATCTGATTATAAAGTGAATTGGCACTCACGGACGTTTGTACCTAATATGTGAAATTCTACAACTCGTTTCACATGTTGATAGAAATTGTGAATAACCGCTCAAATAATTTTGCCGAGCGCAACACTAAAATATTTTGATGGTTTTGTTAACCTTATTTCGAATATTAGCAGGAAACAGTGTCTTCCTGATCTTTCTTAATGACTATGCTTCTCTATATCTTTGTCTAAGAGTCATTTTTCCAAATTGTTGTTTTCAAATACATCGCTTTTGGATAGCATGGATAATATAGCAGCAAGATGATCATTAACGGCCAAAATGCTAAATTCTTTGAAAATTATTCTATTTTTCTTACGTGCGGATCCATTAAAAAACGACAGGCTGTCACTTTGACTGTACAGAACATTCCCGTCGCTTGTTGGTGTCGTTGTGACCGTGTAGTACCTACGCAAAGACAATAACAAAAAATATTGCAACTATTAAAGATAGCATATCAAAATAACTGCGAGAATATTGTCTGCAAAATTAAGAGATTTTTTCGTAGTTCACTTCTGTTTGTTATGTTAGGATTTACGACTCCTTAAAATATTCAACTTTATTTTCCACATAAAACTCAAAAAAGCATAACATAAAATTGTTTGACTAATACAATTATCTTTTTCCCTAATCATACAAACTAAGAAGCTTTTCTGTCTCTAGAGCTCTTTTTCTAAATTAGTATAAACTTATTTTATGTAACACCTCATTTTACTGCGAAGCCAAAGTCGTCTCGGAAAATTTGAATTAAACTTAGGTACAATAACATATATTTGAAGGATAATATAATTTCAAATATTTGACAAAACAACGTCCGAGTTGGAAATTGCATATGCAGAAAAATCAGCATATGTGTCAAAGTTTCAGTTAGTAAATATTATAATTTATAATGATTACGCTGCATATTGTACCTATTTTGTGTTTTCAAACAGTAAGTATCCAATGAATATTCTAGAAATTGGGACAATAAATACATAGGATATGAGATACATTTTAATAACATTAAGCAACTTTGTTTTCTTAAAATGATTCACTAAGTTTGAAGAGTATGTGCCAAAACTTCACGCACATTTTATTGCATTTTATCATGCTTTTTGTTCAACGCAATAGGAAATAAGTGTTCAGAAATCATGAAATAAATGGGATCACCAATTAAGCAAGCCAAGCAAGCCAATCAAGCAAAGTACTGAAGAACCAAACACCAACCAATATATATATACCACGTTGAATAATGTTAGAATAGACTTTTAAATATGAGGTGAGTCTTGCCAAATTTTGAATTTTAACATCACGAAAATGTGCAACACATTATTATTGTTGTGAATAGGAAGTGGCATCAATTAAGTGCCTTTTTGACTCACGAGAATGATATTGGGCCAATATCCTTATTGTTCTTTAGGTTTGATTCATTTGTAAAAGAATGTCCACATTGACTCACCCGTATTCTGTGCCATCTCCTCTTAACTGCTTATTAGTTCCCGAATACTTCGAAGCTAGCTCTGTACTCCTCTTCTTTCGGTTTTGAATTTTCCATATATCCGTCGGCATACATTCCGAGTTGTTACCATTACCAAGGTAAGTCGTGTATATTGTATTGTCTCCTATTTCTTTTCTAAATGAATATTCTGCAGTTGATATTTATTGTATCATCATTTGGCTACTTATATTTTGAAGCAATCAAAATTTTGTTAAAAAAAAATTTGTTTATTATTATGATGCGCACTATATTGTATTATTCCTACTTCATACTAATATTGACTTATGAACAAGTTGGAAGATATTTTTAGAAATAAACCAATTTGTTTTTACGTTTTGTTCAAAGTTAACGCTCACCGAGGAATTGCAATTGCGATATAGTCTACTCCAGAGGAGTCTCTATCTGCTTCGTCCATTGCACTATTTAGATCATCGGTTCCAAATATCTTACTGCTGTTGATTCTGTTTCCTTCATTCACAATAACGAATACGCAACTAGTGAACACAAAAAAACGTTAAAAAATGTTATAAAAGATCGGGCCGTTACTGAGTGGTGAATACAAATTTGTAAGTATATTTAAAGCCCTTGAAATATTAACAATTTTTGTTTGGTTTCTCATATACAAATTCCTACTGTTTAAAATTCAAGATGAGTTGATTTACTTTACAAAAATTACTGTTTGAAACAACTTTTATCATTGAATCATATTACAGAGGTGGGTTTTTTTAATACAGTATATACTAAAGTCCATATTCCTATCATAAAACCGAGGTAATATCCAAAGCTAAATATATTTAAAAATACCTTATTGGGCCATTATTTTCATTTGGTAGAACTATCTCAATTTCTCTTTGTGTCAAATCTCCTTGGTTCTCCTTTACGGTTGGCTTAGGAACTTTTTCTGGAGCTGAGCAGATAAGAATATTGTAACGAAATTTAAATGCTAAATACACTTCAGTCAAGTATACGTCACAGATGGACCGCGCCACGATCCATCAACTGTGATTCATGGTTAACAAATTAAATTTGGAAAAACAAATTTTGAATTAGACTTTTCTCTTATGATCACTATTTCATCACAAATTAATATTGAAAAAACCAAATGCAGCAAACAAATCGAAATTTGCGCATCTTGATCATCGTGGAAAATTTCCTAAAATGATAGCTTTTTCAGTAAATAGCCTGAATTTGTTTTACGGCATAGGTTAAAAGTTAATATTTGAAAGCTCGAGAAATGCAATCTTTATTCCCTAAATTGTGTTCCTAATTTGCTCAACTTTTCTAACAAATTTCAAAACTGTTTTGTTTCCAATAGACAATGTCATTTGTCTCAAGTTCACTTTACAGATTGGTAAGCTATAGCGTCTCACCACTTGGTTCCGTTATACAACCTTCCGCGGCAGGAGATGTTTCACCCGATCCAGCGCAAGTTATTGCCCTGACCTCAACTATATATTTTCGGTTAGCCTCAACCTCAATATCATAACTTAGTTTGTCAGCTCCCAATGTGATATTATACGGTGGTTCTGCATCAACATTAGGAGTTTCCATATGCTGTTTTTCAGTCCATTTAACCTGTTATGTGAGGAAGATTATATTCAACAGGTTGAGTTGATATTCGAAAGGCAAATAATTGCAATAATGAATATTTATTAATATTTTCGAAAAAAAAAAAAAACATTCTATTTATGTGCAACTGTTCAATATTGTATTCAAGGAATATCACGGCCAATTTAGTTATGCACTTGATTGGTGTAAACATATAGAGTATATTTGAATATTTTTGAATTTTTAGTGCATCACCTACCCTATATTCCAGTATTTGATCTTCTGGTGTGTTTGGTATTGTCCATGCAACGTTACATGACGTATCTGTTAATTTCAAGACAGGTTCATTTACTTGACCGGGTAGTCCGTGTCCAGTTGTAGCATTCATGATATCATTCAATTGCTCCAGACATTCATCTGGACACACCTCAACCTGGATAAGTTGTTAATTATTTTTATTTATGTTGTCAATCAATATTCCATATCTATACTGTAGAGATCAGTGTATATTCGAAAGATAATATTTGTAAACGTTTAAGTGCAATATTTTCTACAATAATATAAAATACCAATGCCACATTATAAAGGAGCTTGCGAGAAGCAAGGTCGATAAATAGATACGTTTCTCTCGCCTAATTGTTTTTTTATTATTATTGTATATGCATTTTTTTTTATTCATTATGCATTTTGATGCTGTCGGTATTGGGAAGTTAATAAAATAGATAAAGGTTGAAAGTCTATAACGACAAACTATTTTTATCATCCTATTTTCAAAAATATATAACTGTTGAGGTATTGAGTAAGTTCAAATATTATAAGATTTTGATATCCAATAAAGCTCCAAAACCTTAACACTAAAAACTCAAATACACTTAAAAAGTATACAAAATAACTTATGTAAACGTAGTTATTGTTATAGTGAAGATAAATAGCAACTTGGCAGTCGAATACAGCAGTCGCCAATAGGTAAAAGAACATATTTCAACATTTTTTTGTTGTTTCAAATCAATCCAATTTTTGCATGCTGTGCATATGTGACTCATGTTCGATAACAAATAATTTTAATTGTGGTATTTTTTGCAAAACTTGGCATTCGCTCGTTTTTACCCTATTTAATTCCATGCACTCAAACTCGTCCTATATTAATTTGCTAAATCGATATGAGGTACTTATAGTTATACGCACATAGATTGAGTATGCTGTATATGCTGTCAAATCTTCAAACACCACATCATCCCCATTTTTACTGGTCATTGTTTTCGATCCATCACTCCGGTTTTGGCTTATGGCATTAAATCTGTAAATCGAAACGTGTGATTTAAGAATTATTCTTCACAGTAATTGTAGGGAACATTCATTTTTACCAACCTGTGAGATATTCCATTTGTCTGATTATTTGGCTTCCACATCACTGTGAGTTTCCCAAATTTGCTGCACGGTGTGGCTTCAATTGATTCTATTACGGGTTTTCCAAAGACTACAAATTGAGAGTATGCAATAGCAATTAACACGTTACAGTTTTTAAATAACTATTTGTAGTTGGTTTTCGCCTACTTCCAACATAAACCGCCATAAATTTTTTTTTTTAAAAAAAAAAGATATATTATGTGAAATTTCAACCACTAGGTGTATGTATGTATTTATTTGCGATACACAGTAATGTCGCCGGACGATTCAATTAAATAAGAAAGTTCGGATAATACGATTAGAACACTGTATAATGAAACAGAACCTGATAATTTGGTTTGTTGCTCATCAAACACTTCTGTATTATTGGCTCCCACGATATTCGTTGCACGACACGTGTAGTTTCCATCGTCTTCCAATACAGCATTTCTAACATACAAAATGGCGTAATCTGCTCCATGATATTGATATACTCCTACGTTACTAACGCTTGACACCTCCACTTCGTCCTTAAACCACATTGTGTTTATTGGATTCGGATCACCGGAAGTGTTACAAATAACTTGATATGACCCGTTTGTTACAGGAGAGAATATAGAGCTGGGATCCAAATATGATATGGTGACATTTACTGAAACGAGACAGAGCAAAAATTTTTAGTGGCGAGAAAACATTTGAAACTTTCCTACAAGCAAATGAAAACTATAAATATACGAAATAAAATTATATAAATATCGAAATGCTGTTGCTCTAAAGCATTTCCTGCGCGACTTAAGTGTCGACAAAATGAAAACAGGAGAATGATAGATAGTTAGGAGAGGTACCAGCTTCTTTCAGGCGCGGCTTTCAGCCTTTTTTGGAGCTTACACGAAAACAAAAATACGACAAATCCCCTTTAATCGTACATAATCGTCCTGTCGTTTGGTCAAAAAGTGCATGATATTGGGAAATGATGATGGTACAAATATGTAAAAATGATATTTTATTAGCAATGGAATTTTTGCTTAATTTATTTATCTATAATATAGCGACAATGGCACTAAACCAGGTTTAAATAATATGAATAGGCAACCTAGGATAATTTTCACAAACTTCAAATTAAATTGAGTTAAATTATTTTTTATGCATTCAAAGTATTTCAACAGGTATGGATTTGATCATGGATCAACAGAATTGTAGAATTGTGGATTCCATTTTTCATGTTTGTTCGTAAACTTACCGTGTACGATGAGATTTGTTGAAGTATTTCTATTATATTTCGCGGAATCGGGATATGATACGAATATGTACGTTCCTTCGTCTGAATTATTAATATCATCGAAAGTAAATTCGGTTGTTCCGTTTGTGACATCAGATTTATTGGCTATTACACCACTGGATATATTGTTTTTGTAAACATCTATATTTAATACGTCGTCATACGTTAGGACATTCACTTTAAAGACTGCATATCCCTCGGCGATAGCAGTGATTGTGTCATCGGAGCTAATTTGGATCAAATCTGAAAAGTATGTGGTGTAATGTTTCAAATTAAATGCTACTTACAAACGAACGATTTAATTAACCGTATAATTGATTTAAAATGATGTGCTTAAAACGCATCGTAAAAATAAATTTAATATTCAAGATGATAATATAGTAAACTTGAGGCATTGATTGTATTGTATTGCAAACAAACGTTTGATACTTTTTAATTTTGTATTTTCAAATTCTGCTAAGTTGAGACTTACCTTCGGTACAGATGTCACCAAAATATCCGGCAGCACATGAGCAATTATAATACGGTTCTACTCCAGCATTCGATTGGCAGGTCCCATCATTCAGGCATGGGTTGTTATTATGCTCACAGAACTCTAAAAATAAGTATACAATACTGCGGTGACACTGCGAAACCGGAAAACAACAAAAATATAGATGTATAATTTTCGATGGGTAAGCATGAAAATGAAAGTAAAATTTTTTAAACTATGACTAAAGAGCTAAACTCGCCAAACTTGTCGCCATTTGCCCTAGGGAAACGGTGCTATTTTTCCAAATAATTTTGCTGTAAATAAAAAAAAATTGCAATTTTAAATCATATGACTATTATGTATCCATATTCTGTTCCATAAATACTGGAAGGGCATTATAGCAACAGTGTTGGAAGTTTTCCAAAACTGTTAAACAAACGTTAATTTAATTGCATATAGGGTTGGACAGAATCGAATTTCCAAACTTCTAATATGAATTGGATAAGATATCCTCAATTCTACACAAATTGGTATAGAAACTAAAACGTTTCCATAGAGAGAGATTGAGCAAATTTTTTTTCGTGACAATGTACTTGTAATTTGCACACTATGTCAAGAAGAAATTGTTAAAAATCAATTTCTTATTATTCAATATATTTTGTCGTAGTCTCCTGTTTTGTACAGGTTCATATGCGTATTTGAAGAATTCGTAATTTAACTCGAAATGCTAACTAGGGATTTACCGATAACTCATTTTCTGCAGATACAGTTATTAATAACCCAAGTCCAAAATCGTTTGATACCGAATGCAGAAATTAACGATACCGACATTCGTCACAAATGCTTACATAGACGCAGAAAAGATCAAACTGTTTCGGAGAAGCTCCTCATTTTTCTTTTTTTTGGAAATTCAATGCCACTATGCAAATGTGTGCTTCTATGAAATATTATTCTATGTATATCACGAATTTTTAAATCGTTGTTCCATACAGTGAGAAGGTGCAAAAAACAACATTGTTGAAATAAAATGTCAAATGAATTGAAAACTACAAAAATGGTTGCTCAATACCACTGTCGTTAGGTTTACAGGAGGGGGAAGGTTTGAAGTTTATCTTCATAAGCAGTTGGCCCCAATCCTAATACTTAGATATCCATGCCAGATGTCGATTCTCGTATTTTAAAAAATTTAAATTGAAATGATTTCAATAATTATTTTTTTCGAAGTTTGCAATTCAAATGCTTGACCAATCCAAATTTTGAATCAAACAAAGAATATATCACTGTCATTATTTCTCGTAAAAGCGGTTACCAAAATTATAAAACAATTGGAACAATAAAGTCCCATTCAGAATCTAAAAATTCTCATTTGAGCTGCTCCTATTCCAAGGTTTCTTATGATAGAACAGCAAGTATGCATTATGTAATCAAGTAAATACAATCCCGGATATGTTTTTCATCAGTGAAATTATTTACTTCTATATTTCTTTCTGATTCTGCTCAAAAAGCCATCAAAATAATATGCGTAGCGAAAAGAGAAAAGTCAATATTTACCGAATGGAAGACATACTTCAGACCATTTGTTTTATGTATTGTTGACTTTTTGGTATGTTGGGCTTTTGTAGTTGATAAAGTGACACAACTGAGACTGCTTCGCAAAGAGTATAGTATAAAAATATTAGTCCTTTATTCGCACAAAAATCGAATTAAATATTGGACAAAATATATTGTGAGTCCTAGGATATAGGACGTAGGACACGTGCAATGATTTACAATTATTTTCGCAAGGCGTCGCAATAGCTTCCAATTGTCTTCGTAGGATATTTGATATCACTATTTTCCATTTATATGATGTATATCAGAAATAGAAGATTTAAATACTCATGATTCTTAGAGCATCATCATAATACCCAGACATACTCACTCAACCCATGGTGTAATAACTTTGATAGTATGAGGCGAACAGCAGAAGATAAAAGCTTCCCAGCACTTCTAACACTGTTCGTCTATAAGAGGCGGCTGGTAGAAGGCCTTGGTCAGGGTGATACACTCCAGGAAGTGGCTATAAAAAACTATGCTACGGATAATTACCAGGACCATACAAACTTCTTCCGTTCATGGTGCTAAAAATTAGAACCCTCTCAAAATACTCCAATGCATGCCTTGGTATAAAAATGAGCTAATATAATTACTTACGATTACTACTACACGTGTCCCCGTATTATCCTGGCGTACATGTACATGTATAATACGGTTCTACTCCTGGGTTGCTCAAAAATAACGAATCAAGTAGAAGCAGAATATACATTAACACCAAACTGAAGGGACACGCTAAATTTTATTTTATTGCAAACGTTGAGAACAATCAAAAATTGGGCTAAAACTTGATTGCCGTAACTTTTCCAGTAATCTAATATTTGAATAAGGGAATGAGCCTCTCCGGAAGTCTAGTAAAATTTTATAATGTTCAAGTAGCTAATGCGAAATCAAACTGGATTTGAGTCTATTCTATAAAAATGAACTAATATGATTACTCACGATCACTACATGTGTACCCATAATATCCGGGCGTACATGTACATGTATAATATGGATCAACTCCTGGGTTGTTCACACAGCTTCCTCCGTTATTGCATGGATTAGGTTTGTTTGTACAATATTCTAGAAAAATAGGTTAAAATATGAATAATTTGAAACTTTCATGGAATTTCTTCCTGCCCATGTAAATGACTTAACTTGAAAAACTATTTGGCCTAACAATTTATGTCAATGCCACTTAAAAATACCGCCAATTACGCAAGTTCCTTCCTAGACACAAGTGTTTCATAGATTTGCGAATATTGATCGTAATAAATATTCGCTTTAAATTAGCACATGATATCCAGTACAATTTACGATAAGTGAGATTTGAAATGGCACAGATCCTAATATCTTCGAAACCGCGATTTCGAAATTATGAACATAGTAGCGGTTGGAAACAGGTTATACATTATCAGCATAAAGCAACAACAATTTACTGACTGTATTTTATTTCTCATTTTTGCTTCAAATGTTAAGAACAATGAAAAATTTTACTAAAACTTGATTGACGTAACTTTTCAACATACTCTAATATAATAAGGGAATAAAAATAATAAGGGAAGGAGCCTCTCCGGAAGTGTATGGATTTTTTATAATGTTCATTTCTCTAATGCTGCAAAAAATTTAAAATGATAATCGAACGAAACTTACGTTTATATGTGAAAATTCACTATGTAATTAATCTGTTTTAAAAATTTGATGCGTATCGCGTTGACAATTTATAATTTTTTGTCTGACACCTAATGAAAAACTCAAACTGGCGAAGAGCGAATAATATAAATTAACAAACATAGTCTCGACGAGCAAGAAAGCTACTTTCACCTCGTTGGTACATTGTAATACAGAGCCACAGGGCAATGCTCGATAGTTCTGGTTGTTGACCGATACCCACCACCTCATTCAATGCGCGACAACTTTTGTAGGCTCAGTCGAATTGGAAAAAACATATTATCCTTCCAAAACACTTACTCTGTTCGTGTGTAAGTGACTGGTACGTAGCCAAGTTTAGGGTGATCCACTCATGTGAACACCGGCGTATTCAAGGGATGGGTTCCCTTCGCCGACCTAATTAAATCGTAGAGTGGCTCATCAAATGCCTCAAAAAATAGGAAATCCTAATAGTTTTTGGCTCGCCTTTGACGCCACACATTATTAATTAAACTCATCAGCCCGATTTCAAAGTTTTTCCGCCTGTTTAGTGGTGATTCACAAAAATACTTTTCAATAAAAATGAGCTAATATGATTACTCACGATCACTACATGTGTCCCCGTAATATCCGGGCGTACATGTACATGTATAATATGGATCAACTCCTGGGTTGTTCACACAGCTCCCTCCGTTCTTGCATGGATTAGGTTTGTTTGTACAATATTCTAGAAAAATAAGTTAAAATTTGAATAATTTGATACTTTTATGGAATTTCTTCCTGTCCATGTAAGGGACTGATCTTGAAAAAACTATTTGGCCTAACAATTTATGTCAATGCCACTTAAAAATACCGCAAACTACGCAAGTTCCTTCCTAGACACGAGTGTTTCATAGAATTGCGAATATTGATCGTAATAAATATTCGCTTTAAATTAGCACATGATATCCAGTACAATTTGCGATAAGTGAGATTTGAAATCGCACAGATCCTAATATCTTCGAAACCGCGATTTCGAAAATATGAACATGGTAGCAGTTGGAAACAGGTTATACATTAACAGCATAAAGCAACATCAATTTACTGACTGTATTTTATTTTTCATTTTTGGTTCAAATGTTAAGAACAATGAAAAATTTTGCTAAAAACTTGATTTGCGTAACTTTTCCACATACTCTAATATAATAAGGGAATAAAAATAATAAGGGAAGGATCCTCTCCGGAAGTGTATGAATTTTTTGTAAGGCTCATTTCTCTAATGTTACAAAAAATTTTAAATGATAATCGAACGAAACTTACCTTTATATGTGAAAAGTCACTATGTAATTAATCCGTTTTAAAAATTTGAGGCAAATCGCGTTAATAATTTATAATTTTTTGTCTGACACCTAATGAAAAACGCTAACTAGCGAAGAGCGAATAATTTAAATTAACAAACATAGTCTCGACGAGCAAGAAAGCTACTGTCACCTCGTTGGTACATTGTAATACAGAGCCACTGGACAATGCTCGGTAGTTCGTGAATATTGATCGTAATAAGAATTCACTTTAAATTAGCACATGATATCCAGTACAATTTACGATAAGTGAGATTTGAAATCGCACAGATCCTAATATTTTCAAAAATGCGATTAAAAAATAACGAATCAAGTAGAAGTTGGAAACAGGATACTCATTAACACCACACTGAAGGGACACGCTAAATTTTATTATTATTTTCATTTTAAACATTGAGAAGAGTCAAAAATTAGGCTAAAACTTGATTGCCGTAACTTTTCCAGTAATCTAATATTTGAATAAGGGAATGAGCCACTCCGGAAGTCTATTAAAATTTTATAATGTTCAAGTAGCTAATGCGAAATCAAACTGGATTTGAGTCTATTCTATAAAAATGAACTAATATGATTACTCACGATCACTACATGTGTCCCCATAATATCCGGGCGTACATGTACATGTATAATATGGATCAACTCCTGGGTTGTTCACACAGCCTCCTCCGTTATTGCATGGATTAGGTTTGTTTGTACAATATTCTAGAAAAATAGGTTAAAATATGAATAATTTGAAACTTTCATGGAATTTCTTCCTGCCCATGTAAATGACTTAACTTGAAAAACTATTTGGCCTAACAATTTATGTCAATGCCACTTAAAAATACCGCCAATTACGCAAGTTCCTTCCTAGACACAAGTGTTTTATAGATTTGCGAATATTGATCGTAATAAGTATTCGCTTTAAATTAGCACATGATATCCAGTACAATTTACGATAAGTGAGATTTGAAATGGCACAGATCTTAATATCTTCGAAACCGCGATTTCGAAATTATGAACATAGTAGCAGTTGGAAACAGGTTATACATTATCAGCATAAAGCAACAACAATTTACTGACTGTATTTTATTTCTCATTTTTGCTTCAAATGTTAAGAACAATGAAAAATTTTACTAAAACTTGATTGACGTAACTTTTCAACATACTCTAATATAATAAGGGAATAAAAATAATAAGGGAAGGAGCCTCTCCGGAAGTGTATGGATTTTTTATAATGTTCATTTCTCTAATGCTACAAAAAATTTAAAATGATAATCGAACGAAACTTACGTTTATATGTGAAAATTCACTATGTAATTAATCCGTTTTAAAAATTTGATGCGAATCACGTTGACAATTTATAATTTTTTGTCTGACACCTAATGAAAAACTCAAACTGGCGAAGAGCGAATAATATAAATTAACAAACATAGTCTCGACGAGCAAGAAAGCTACTTTCACCTCGTTGGTACATTGTATTACAGAGCCACAGGGCAATGCTCGATAGTTCTGGTTGTTGACCGATACCCACCACCTCATTCAATGCGCGACAACTTTTGTAGGCTCAGTCGAATTGGAAAAAACATATTATCCTTCCAAAACACTTACTCTGTTCGTGTGTAAGTGACTGGTACGTAGCCAAGTTTTGGGTGATCCACTCATGTGAACACCGGCGTATTCAAGGGATGGGTTCCCTTCGCTGACCTAATTAAATCGTAGAGTGGCTCATCAAATGCCTCAAAACATAGGAAATCCCAATAGTTTTTGGCTCGCCTTTGACGCCACACATTATTAATTAAACTCATCAGCCCGATTTCAAAGTGTTTCCGCCTGTTTAGTGGTGAATCACCAAAATACTTTTCACTAAAAATGAGCTAATATGATTACTCACGATCACTACATGTGTCCCCGTAATATCCGGGCGTACATGTACATGTATAATATGGATCAACTCCTGGGTTGTTCACACAGCTCCCTCCGTTCTTGCATGGATTAGGTTTGTTTGTACAATATTCTAGAAAAATAAGTTAAAATTTGAATACTTTGATATTTTTATGGAATTTCTTCCTGTCCATGTAAGGGACTGATCTTAAAAAACTATTTGGCCTAACAATTTATGTCAATGCCACTTAAAAATACCGCAAACTACGCAAGTTCCTTCCTAGACACGAGTGTTTCATAGAATTGCGAATATTGATCGTAATAAATATTCGCTTTAAATTAGCACATGATATCCAGTACAATTTTTTAGATAAGTGAGATTTGAAATCGCACAGATCCTAATATCTTCGAAACCGCGATTTCGAAATTATGAACATGGTAGCAGTTGGAAACAGGTTATACATTAACAGCATAAAGCAACATCAATTTATTGACTGTATTTTATTTCTCATTTTTGCTTCAAATGTTAAGAACAATGAAAAATTTTGCTAAAAACTTGATTGACGTAACTTTTCCACATACTCTAATATAATAAGGGAATAAAAATATTAAAGGGAAGAAGCCTCTCCGGAAGTGTATGGATTGTTTATAATGTTCATTTCTCTAATGCTACAAAAAATTTAAAATGATAATCGAACGAAACTTACGTTTATATGTGAAAATTCACTATGTAATTAATCCGTTTTAAAAATTTGATGCAAATCGCGTTGACAATTTATAATTTTTTGTCCGACACCTAATGAAAAACTCAAACTGGCGAATAATATAAATTAACAAACATAGTCTCGACGAGCAAGAAAGCTACTGTCACCTCGTTGGTACATTGTAATACAGAGCCACAGGGCAATGCTCGATAGTTCTGGTTGTTAACCGATACCCACCACCTCATTCAATGCGCGACAACTTTTGTAGGCTCAGTCGAATTGGAAAAAACATATTATCCTTCCAAAACACTAACTCTGTTCGTGTGTAAGTGACTGGTACGTAGCCAAGTTTAGGGTGATCCACTCATGTGAACACCGGCGTATTCAAGGGATGGGTTCCCTTCGCCGACCTAATTAAATCGTAGAGTGGCTCATCAAATGCCTCAAAAAATAGGAAACCCCTATTTTTTGGCTCGCCTTTGACGCCACACATTATTAATTAAACTCATCAGCCCGATTTCAAAGTTTTTCCGCCTGTTTAGTGGTGATTCACAAAAATACTTTTCACTAAAAATGAGCTAATATGATTACTCACGATCACTACATGTGTCCCCGTAATATCCGGGCGTACATGTACATGTATAATATGGATCAACTCCTGGGTTGTTCACACAGCTCCCTCCGTTCTTGCATGGATTAGGTTTGTTTGTACAATATTCTAGAAAAATAAGTTAAAATTGGAATAATTTGATACTTTCATGGAATTTCTTCCTGTCCATGTAAGGGACTGATCTTGAAAAAACTATTTGGCCTAACAATTTATGTCAATGCCACTTAAAAATACCGCAAACTACGCAAGTTCCTTCCTAGACACGAGTGTTTCATAGAATTGCGAATATTGATCGTAATAAATATTCGCTTTAAATTAGCACATGATATCCAGTACAATTTACGATAAGTGAGATTTGAAATCGCACAGATCCTAATATCTTCGAAACCGCGATTTCGAAATTATGAACATGGTAGCAGTTGGAAACAGGTTATACATTAACAGCATAAAGCAACATCAATTTACTGACTGTATTTTATTTTTCTTTTTTGCTTCAAATGTTAAGAACAATGAAAAATTTTGCTAAAAACTTGATTGGCGTAACTTTTCCACATACTCTAATATAATAAGGGAATAAAAATAATAAGGGAAGGAGCCTCTCCGGAAGTGTATTTATTTTTTATAATGTTCATTTCTCTAATGTTACAAAAAATTTTAAATGTTAATCGAACGAAACTTACCTTTATATGTGAAAATTCACTATGTAATTAATCCGTTTTAAAAATTTGAGGCAAATCGCGTTAATAATTTATAATTTTTTGTCTGACACCTAATGAAAAACGCTAACTGGCGAAGAGCGAATAATATAAATTAACAAACATAGTCTCGACGAGCAAGAAAGCTACTGTCACCTCGTTGGTACATTGTAATACAGAGCCACAGGCAATGCTCGATAGTTCGTGAATATTGATCGTAATAAGAATTCACTTTAAATTAGCACATGATATCCAGTACAATTTACGACAAGTGAGATTTGAAATCGCAAAGATCCTAATATTTTCAAAAATGCGATTCAATAATAACGAATCAATTAGAAGTTGGAAACAGGATACCCATTAACACCACACTGAAGGGACACGCTAAATTTTATTTTTATTTTCATTTTAAACGTTGAGAACAGTCAAAAATTAGGCTAAAACTTGATTGCCGTAACTTTTCCAGTAATCTAATATTTGAATAAGGGAATGAGCCTCTCCGGAAGTCTATTAAAATTTTATAATGTTCAAGTCGCTAATGCGAAATCAAACTGGATTTGAGTCTATTCTATAAAAATGAACTAATATGATTACTCACGATCACTACATGTGTCCCCATAATATCCGGGCGTACATGTACATGTATAATATGGATCAACTCCTGGGTTGTTCACACAGCTCCCTCCGTTCTTGCATGGATTAGGTTTGTTTGTACAATATTCTAGAAAAATAGGTTAAAATATGAATAATTTGAAACTTTCATGGAATTTCTTCCTGCCCATGTAAATGACTTAACTTGAAAAACTATTTGGCCTAACAATTTATGTCAATGCCACTTAAAAATACCGCCAATTACGCAAGTTCCTTCCTAGAAACGAGTGTTTCATAGATTTGCGAATATTGATCGTAATAAGTATTCGCTTTAAATTAGCACATGATATCCAGTACAATTTACGATAAGTGAGATTTGAAATGGCAAAGATCCTAATATCTTCGAAACCGCGATTTCGAAATAATGAACATAGTGGCAGTTGGAAACAGGTTATACATTATCAGCATAAAGCAACAACAATTTACTGACTGTATTTTATTTCTCATTTTTGTGTTCAAATGTCAAGAACAATGAAAAATTTTACTAAAACTTGATTGACGTAACTTTTCCACATACTCTAATATAATAAGGGAATAAAAATAATAAGGGAGGAGCCTCTCCGGAAGTGTATGGATTTTGATATTGTTCATTTCTCTAATGCTACAAAAAATTTAAAATGATAATCGAACGAAACTTACGTTTATACGTGAAAATTCACTATGTAATTAATCCGTTTTAAAAATTTGATGCAAATCGCGTTGACAATTTATAATTTTTTGTCTGACACCTAATGAAAAACGCTAACTGGCGAAGAGCGAATAATATAAATTAACAAACATAGTCTCGACGAGCAAGAAAGCTACTGTCACCTCGTTGGTACATTGTAATACAGAGCCACAGGGCAATGCTCGATAGTTCTGGTTGTTGACCGATACCCACCACCTCATTCAATGCGCGACAACTTTTGTAGGCTCAGTCGAATTGAAAAAAACATATTATCCTTCCAAAACACTAACTCTGTTCGTGTGTAAGTGACTGGTACGTCGCCAAGTTTAGGGTGATCCACTCATGTGAACACCGGCGTATTCAAGGGAAGGGTTCCCTTCGCCGACCTGATTAAATCGTAGAGTGGCTCATCAAATGCCTCAAAAAATAGGAAATTCCAATAGTTTTTGGCTCGCCTTTGACACCACACATTATTAATTAAACTCATCAGCCCGATTTCAAAGTGTTTCCGCCTGTTTAGTGGTAATTCACAAAAATACTTTTCACTAAAAATGAGCTAATATGATTACTCACGATCACTACATGTGTCCCCGTAATATCCGGGCGTACATGTACATGTATAATATGGATCAACTCCTGGGTTGTTCACACAGCTCCCTCCGTTCTTGCATGGATTAGGTTTATTTGTACAATATTTTAAAAAAAATTGGGTAAAATATGAATGATTTTAAACATTTATGAAATTTCCTGTAGGCGGCCAAGCTTGAAAAAGTTTGTTTTTGCTTACAAATTTTTGTCGACGCCTCTTAAAAATTGCACCAATTATGCTAGCTGCGTCCTTCCAAGATACACGTGTTCCATAGCTTAGTGAATAATGATCGCAATAATATCTCACTTTAAATCAGAATATGATATTCAAAATTATCGTTAAGTGATATTTAAAATTGCACGGATCCTAATATTTTCCAAATGAGAAGTAGTTGGAACAGGTATAAATATTTTATTTCACGAGCACGCCTGACTTGCCAGACGCAATAAGCGTCGATGTTGCGAACAGATATGGAAGCGACTCCCGTCGCGTAAACCACCTGGCAAAGTTACGAGTACAATAATGTATAAGTATATCGAATGTGTTATTTTCACCATATTTGCGAATAATTCTATATAGTCTGACAATCAGCTGATGGTGAGACCGAGAGTAACAGCATTAAGATTCGACCCATAAATCATTGATTTTTTTCCCGAGTAATATTGGATGATTGATAAATTTCCCTGTCTGTGAAAACTAAATATCGAAGAATATTTGAACGCGCAACGGCGAATTTTAGTGCAATGTGATCTCCAGGGAATATTTTTCACAGAATGCATGCAATTCAACAATGTAAAAAAGACATACGCAAATTCAAAATATGCTTTGAAATTTTTTGAAGAATAGGATCATTGCCAACTTTCATATAGCGTATAATAAAATCATTTAGAAATCAAAAGCCAAGTATTTTTTCGCGATTGAAAATCTTAGTTTGTTGCGTGTCATCGCATATGAATGATTGTGATATAATTTCGAGGTTGTGGAATACTGATTTTCCAAATATAGATTCTGTGAAAAAAAAAACTGGGAGTGAAGAAAATAAACACATCATTACTATCACAAGTGCTTTCATAAAATCCGGATAAGCAATTGCAACAGAAGATTTAAAGAAGTGAACTGTTTTCACATACAATCTGAAAAGTGACGCTAATGTAATCTAATATCTTTTATAAGCTATATTTTCAGCTAGTGAAGTTAGTATTGAAGTATTATTGAAATATAAAGCTGCAAGTTTAGGAATGATTGATTAATTGCTTTCATTGAAACATATAACAATGAGGAACAGATGGTAATAAAAATATGCCCAAATAAAAGTTGGGGAGTACAAAAAAGTGTTCATCTCACTACTGGAACAAGTGTCATCATAATATCCTGGGCCACATTCACATTCATAGTTTGGACTTCCAGTTGCAGATACACAGACTCCACTGTTTTGACAAGGGTTGGGATCTTCCGGACAATTACCTGTTCAGATAAAATAGACAGAGTTATACGATCTAAATCTATCTGAACTTAATCTGGTTTTATTTAAATTATTCGGGTTGGAGATTAAGACGCATTGTCACAGATCAATGCTGTAATAGTCATATTAGATTCTTTTTTTTTTTGCTCTTAATCGAGATAATAGCGGCGGTATATTTTCTAAATTCTGGCGGAGAGGGTGAATTCAAATAAAGAAAAATATTTTCAGGCAAAGCTGAAAATTTTAGCTTTTGTTGAAAACTCATCCTTAAAAGCAAATATACAAATAGACGGAATACAATTGCATGTCCTTTGCAACAAAATGAAGCGACTTAACATCTAAAGTTCGTTAGCAGAATGATTCTTCAGTGGTTTCTCTTTAACTAATTGAAAATAATTAAAACGAAAATCCACTCGCCACACTTTGACAGCACAGAGCAACAACACAATAGTAAGGCAAAAATGTGAAGAAAATATGTTTCAAATAGGCCTAATTTATGGACATACTAGAAAATGCTTTATCAAAAAAGTCTTTTATTCAACTACTATTCATGCCCAACACTCATCACAGGGTGTAATAACTTGGATGAGCTAGGCCGAACGGGAAAAGATTATACCTTTCCAGTAATTTCAATCCTTTCGTATATAAGTGGTCGCAGTTACAGGGCCTTGGACAGGTTGATTAACTCTGAGAAGTGTCTATAAAAATAATCTTAACAGAATACCTAGTTCTAACATGTGCTCTTTAACAATTAAGATAAAACCCTTCTTACTGTTAAACGAATTTAGGAAAACGTGATTTTAAAATAGAAAAACGACGCATACCTATATGAGTCATGAAATATAATTTTGAACTTCTTTACCTAGGTTCTACCTTGTGCCAAATGAAAAGGTTGCACTTCGGAAGATGTAGTTTCACAAAATGAGTAATACGATTGTGTACAATTGAAAAACGCATAAAATTGTTGCTTACAGACCGGAGAGTTCTCGAAAAATCTAGTTTTCACGAGCTTGATCAAGTATCGATATCTACTTTAAATAGCCGATACCGATTCACAGATATATCCCTAGTTGTTACCAAAATTGGTTCGCCGCAATACTACTGTGTCAGTACGATATGACCCTTGGCGCTTATAATGGATTGAGGGATTCGAAAAACCTAAATAGGAAAGACATTAATTCTGCATATTACCCGTCTGACAGATATATCCAACCTCAGAACCGCAAACTGTATCGAACCAACCATTCTTATTTGATTTAACGCAATCCTGCTCATTATTTTTTCCTCCCTCGCCAGAGTTCCTGAAATTAAAAAGAGCATTCCCACTATTATAACCTTTACTAAGACTGAACTCTGAACAAGTCTCAAACACTATTCTAGATATCAAATGATGATCTTAGAAAAATATTGTTTTTGTTTTTTTTTTTATAAAAAAGAAAGTCGACTATTCTGCATTCTGTTTTTATTTAACACAGAGCAATAATAACAAAACCACCACAATAAAAACAGCAATAAAACTGTGATCCAGTAGTTTTCTTGTGCTCTTCGGGATGTGGGAGAGCCATAATTGTTGGCCAAACTCCGTTGACTATAATGCCTTCTCCACTAAATAGTATTCTATTTTTGATCCAAAGATTTTACTTCAGACAGTCTTTTACATTTTACACCATATTGTCGCGCATTTATTGGGAAAATAATATTTTGTTAACCTTTCCAATGTATGTTTCACTTTTTTCACTTCACCTAATCGACAGAAAGTGGGAATAACACAATCGGCAAACAAGCGCTTTGAATAGATGAAGTGGTAGCCGAATCCGGTAAAAGGGGCCCGACCAGACAAATTTTTGCGGTGATCAGTTGGACAAGGCTAATTCAAAGCAATAGGTCCACCCTCACCCCGCCACCGTCAATATCAATTCTTTGCGTTATCTGAACCCCCCACCCCCCGCTCTAAATTTGAAAGAAATAGATGAAATTTTCGAAAAACGCTGTTTGCTCGAATTCGGCTCTCTCTCACCAATCCTTTAGTTTTTGGGTAGAAATCATTACCAGAATATGTTGGTTTCGGTAAAATTTTCAGCTTTTGCAAAACACCACAAGAATCTTCATTCGCTCCTGGCGAGTATCTTACATTGTTTACACTATGAATTTTGCTTTTTGAGAAGGTGAATCCACCAATGGTTATAAAAACTCCGCTTAGTGGTTATCCTGTATTGATGTCTTATCAGCGAATGTTGGTAAAAATAACATACCAGTTTGTGTGAGAAGTTTTTATTCCATCTGTCCATCTATATTCACCATCATGATACTTCAATCCAATGTAACGATCGCCATTATTACTGTAACACAAACAAGTAAAATCTTATGATACATCGATTCATTTACAAGGAAATTACATATGGCACATGTTTATTTACAGAGTTTCGAAACCATAAAGCTGGGAAGATGCATCGTGATGCTTTTTGCGTGCGGACTTTAAATTTGTTCTAATACATTTCCTGGGTACTGAGAAAATTGTCAACATTGAAAGTGAATTTATCGTCACACGTGAGTCTTTTACGCTGAGGGTGAAGTTGTAAATTCACATTTGATTCATGTAGGTTATTACCGAAGTAGTTAACTTTGTTCCCTTGAGTATTTGATGTTAATTTCGTATTCTTGACCGCGCTAAATTAAAGTTAAATGAAGAGAATCTGTTAACCGTGCTAAAAAGGTAGCACGCAAGATTTAAACGTGTTATTAGCGTTTGTGTATTTCGGAATTTGTACCGTTTAGTTACAGCCATAGGAAGAAGAATTCCATAAAACATATTCGATTAAATTTCAAAATCATTAAAAATGAAGAATTTAAATGAACAAACAAAACATATACCCAATTAATTTTTTAACAGCTTCGTTGAATGCTGAAGTGTTAGCATCGACAAGATGTCCGTTCCTCAATGAACATCTGCTTCTGGCTGCTGCATTACTTAGTGGTTGATCAAATCGTTCGAGAACATAATTCTTATAATTACTGGTTGCGTCGGGATCTTCAAAAAGATTATTGTTGTTTTATAGACAATATTAAATTATAATAACAGCTTTATAACATGTAAGTGGGACTTTTAAATGAATATACCCTGTTTTATGATAAACATAAAATAAAAAAAGTAATTTAATGGTGAAACATTACCCGAATATCATTAATTTTAGTTAAAACTTACATGACTGACAGATAAACCATCGTCTGGAACCACAAGTAATATCGACCCATCCTCCACCATTAATACTGGCGCAATGTTGATTCGAAGCACCACTTCCTTCACCTGAATTCCTTAGAAATAGAAAATGCTATTAGTTTTTATGTCGGTAGGGAAATATTCATGAATAAAACCCCACTGCTGTTATATCACAACTAATCTTCTACTACTACAGAGCGTTTCCTATATATTTTTTGGAAGAATAATCGTTAGTGACGAAATCCATATATCATTTCATCTGCCCCGGTTAAATTTTTTACGCGAATTTGGTTTAATAATTCGCAAATTTGATGGTGGAATTTATTGTCCATTGATATACCTTTCCTCGTCAAGACGAAACAACTCAAAGTCGATCCATTATTGGAAAAAAATTTATGATAGTGATAAACTACTAATTTGTTGACTTGTAAAATCGAATGAGACAAGTCATAGAATATTTACATGTGACACTATGATTTTACATTTCCAGTAATTCTTTACCATAGAAGTGACCGTAATTGTTTTTCTTCTGTTTCCTCCACCAAACTCGCCGAGATTGAATTATCAAGAGCAAATTAGTGGAATAGAAAAGTTTCATGAGTAGAAAAAATGTACAAATAGATTATCGAGATTGGTTTTATTTTGAGAGGAACAGTCTTCCGTTTTATTTTTTAGCAATAATAATATCTCTGGGAAACGAGTTATTTTAAATTAAGCTCCCATTTTACGGGGAAGATGTTACAGATGCGGACGAATTTCGGGCGAATTTCACAGATACGCAAAGCAAATTGAGCAGAATATGGACATATCGTATTCCATAGACTCTCCGGTGTCATTATTTTTTTCATTTCATCTGTTCTGCGGATGGATGGCGTTATGCAATTCATGCTGTTTGACTTTCACGCAAAAACATTTTTTCATTAATTGTCACTGTATATTTTTTCATGGCCTTGGCATTGTAAAACCTAGATTTGAGGAGAGAGACAGACACAAAAAACTGAACCCAAAATATAATGTAGATATTGCATCGAGCTCTTCCTTTGGGCTAAAACCAGAAAATATTTTATAGACAATTGTGTTTTCAAATTGAATGTATACAAATGTGAGTTCGAGCAATAAAATATCTTTATTTACCGATTGGTTATTTAATCGACAAGCTTGAGAAAGGAAAAAGACTACCCTTTGTCAGTGCCACAGCCCTTGCAAGGCACCCCTCTGTCTATTCTTTCATGCAGTCTAACATGCCAGTCTTTGTAACGTAATGACAATATGATTATGCGCGAGTAGAAATGTTACTGCGCCATTCGCAGCATGAATTTCTTGGAGTTTGTTTTACCGACGGAACTTCTTCCATATTCGACTCTTTTCCGTCAATAAAAAATGTTATGTTAGGATTCCAAGACAAAAATATGTTGACGAAACATGTTTTGTTTAATAATAGTCAATGATGGATCGCGCCCCTTAGGCACGGTCCATCTGTGCCTCATGCTTGATAAAATAAAATTTAGATTAATGTGATGGCTGTCACTGCGCGACCAAGTGTCAAAAACATCAAAAACTGTAGCAAATTGGTAGCATTGACAAATTGGGTGTCACTTCTAGCAGAGATTAAATGAAGCACATAAGATAGCTACATACCAGTTATCATAGACAATTTTGCTGTTATCTCTATACTGCCATTCATCATTCCCCTCAGAATATTTTATCCCCATCAGATAATATTTGGATACATCGGACCTGGTGTAATCAGTTTTTATTTTTATATACATTTATGTTTTCTTGTAACTTCTTGGGGGGGGGAGGGGATCACCCTGACAAAGGCACTCTATATCTACTTATAGACGGATAGGGTCAGAATTGCTGGGAAGATATTTTCTTTCCATGTTCGGGTTAGCCTACCCGAGTTATTACATCCTGGATGCCAACATGGTAAACCACTATTTGTCTATAAATATTCTCAATCACGAAGCGAAACTTTGGTGCTCACATTACCTGGATGAGGAGATGAAGTTATTCGAGAATCCGTCAGTCAAAAACGCAACAAATACTTGCGTTCCCGATTGCAGTTATCCGGGTAGTCAAACATTCGTTCAATGTACATCAAAATCAACATACTTTGAAAACACTCACCCAACCCAATCTAACACTTTATTATCCATCGCCTCATCTTTTATCTCAACCAACCAAGCTCCTCTCATTGAACAAATATTTGAAGCGGCTGTGTATCCATCAACTTTGTAATCGAATCTTTCTAGAAGACTTCCATCATGCATCAACTTAGATGTAGCTGGTTCAACTAAAAGATAATTATCAAAGACTACATTTTCTGTTCTGTGATAAAGGATATGATAAGGTGAAATTTGACTAAAAAATAAAAAATTATCATATATACTACCTTTAAAATGTGCATGTGCGTAATTGTGATAAATTCAACATAAGCTAACTACAAAATATTTTACAGCTAAATTATAGTTGCAAATAATGATTTAAAATTAGATAAAATATAAATCATGCATTCGTGTCAATCTGTCAATTTTTACTGCAAATGTATGATGAAAGGAATAATTTTTGGAATATTTTTCTGTGCGCTTAAAGCTGATTTGTTTGATTTATCCCGATAACTGTTTACTTTCAGAATCAAATCGCCCGAAAGTTACTCACCTATACTATTATATAATTAAATTGCATAAATTCACATGGGACAACAGGATATTCAAACAGTGAATGATTTTGGTTATTATTTGCTTGGAACGAAGACAACTAATACGCCTAACTACTCTTCACGCATTTGAATGCAATAGGTTCGTGTGTTCAATAGAGGCGGAAAAAGAATAAAAAGTAAATATATTGTATATAGACGGCGATGCAGGATAATAACAACCTTAACATCCTGACGAAAAATTCTTTTCGCTTGTTAAATTCGTTATGATTAGTAATTAAAGATTATAAGACAAATGCAGGATAGAATATGACGAATTAAATAACCTTTCAATTTCATGTTGTTTGCAGTAATACCCGATTTATGTATATATTTTGTTGAAGAAGTACAAATACTGTCGACCTCGATTTAAATTTGAGATTTTGCACATTTGCAGATATTTGCAAAACAGCTAAGGCCTTGATTTTATCCAGCAAAAGATAATGCATATTGCATAAAAGAGGTGTACTTACGTGATTGGCAAACATATTTCCGGGACTGGGTGCAATATATACTCAACCACTGACTACGTTCTATAGCCGAACAAGCCTGTCCATCTTCACCCTGTGAAGCTTCATTACCACTCCTGTGATAACAATTTAATTTTGAAATTTGTTAAAAAAAAATTATATTTGTTATAACAAGGAAATGATTCCGCGAAAAAATAAACAGATTAACCATTAGTCTAATATTATATTATTATTATATTATTCTATAGCTTCTTTTTTAATTTATGTTGTGTTTAAAAATATTCTTAATTAAACTTTAAATTTTTGAAATTTACAATTAGTGCAAATAAACGGCAAATTTACCGCTCTTTTGTCGCAGTAAAGAATCAGTAGAGACAGTTTTCAAGAAATCGTTTTCGATACACGGCATTTTGAGTTGATTCTTTTGAATAACTCATTCTATTTCTGAAATCCAAGGTAAGGTGCTTAATAAATTGGACTATTTTTCCGTTTTATCAGTGGGAATTTTGAAAATATACTTTAGGTCACAACATATCTTTAGTTTTATATTAACAATTGGAATAAACTTTTTTTCAAACATCTTTTGTTAAGTATGTGTCACCGAAGGATCGCGTTGATGCGATGCGTTTCTGCATCTGTGGCGCATGCTTGACAAATCTAAAAATCAAGAAATTCGTATTTTAAAGTGAATTTACAATTTGAACAATTTTCATTTTTTAATGACAAATTTTTATCGATTTTTGTCAACTTTAACCAAAATCAATTGTATTTTGTCTATTTAAATGAAAATTTTTGTCTAAATAGTAAGTATTTGTTCCTATGACTAATTCACCATTGATTTAAATATATTGTGCTTCTAAACGATTCGAATCACTGAATCGAATTGCCCAGCCCTATCCATCAGAATACCTAATGTTCTATTTCTTCAACACAAACTGCCTCATTATAGAAATTAAAAATATTTTAGTTTAATTTTGTCCCCAAAAACACTTTCTTTTACAATTTTTTCCATCCTATGGTCAATTGTGATTTGGATCGGTTCGAATAGACGAACTAGATTTCCTACTCAAAATGCTTTGTCAAGGATAGGCCACCGATAGACCGCGCTCTGTTAGCGCAGTCTATCAGTGGCACATGCTTAGCAAAATGCATATTTAGTGTTTGACAACAGACACGGATAGAGTGGGATATAATACACAACGTATTGCGTGGCGCGATGGCCATGTAGTTAAACATGTTGGCATAGCAGGTTCGAGCCCCGGCGAGTCCGGCTAGCTTATCCATGCCCAACACTCAATCCAGGGTTTAATAACTTGGATAGGCTAAGTCGAAAAGAAAAAGATGATATCTTATCAGTAATTGTAACCATGTCCGTCTATAAGTGGCCGATGTTACAGGGCCTTGGGCAGATCTACTCTAAGTGGCTATACAAAAAAAAAAAAAAAAAAAAAAAACTGACTGCTAATATTACACAACGACATAGATCACTGATCTTATGAATATATTTAAATGTCTCACCACTGCTTGTCAGTAGGTTTTTGGTAATTGCTCCATCGCCATTCATTATCAAAGAACTTCAAACCCATGAGGTATCTTTCACCCTTTACTCCGTTGCTTTAAAAATAAGGATGAAATTTGAATTTTAAACACAGGATGCAATTACCAATGTGCACAGCTTTCATATGGAGACTTATCTATTTTTCGTCTTTATCCACATATTGCAAAACCACTGCGGAAAAGGTAAGGTTGTCGATCAAGTCCCAAGGCTGTCATCAATCTCATCAATTCTTTGCCGAGGTTCAAACCCTCGTTCATTAGATGTAAGGATTGATAAATATTATCGATTTCACTAGTGGTGCCATGTTATACAATTATCGAAATTCAGTTGCCCACCAAAAAGTACGAAAATTGTTTTTAATAAAAAGTGAAATGGTTTCAATTTAAGAAGCAACTTAGTGACCCCGATCATAAATTGAATGCGGTCGCTTCCAGTGATGTTATCATTTGAATAGCCAAGTAGTCTGAACTTACGATTTGGAGTAATTTAGTTTTGAATTCTCTTATATTAGATTTTTTTATGAAATATGATATAGGCCAGGCCTTCCGTTGTAAAATCTGTGATAAATCACAAATTTACTGAAAATTGGCAATATATGGTAATAAATTAATCAAATTCTATTATATGAGAAGTATCTAAACAATATTATTATAGTGAATTCTGAATAAAATTCAAACTAAATTAATGGGGCAATTTTTGATAGAACTTACCCCCGTTCTATGGGAAGCAAATATGTGTAGCAAGCTCTCTGTTCTCAGTAATAAATAGCGGGACGCGAGATTTAATGGAGTTATGCAAAAGAGAATACGCAAATGTGACAATTGCACACGTGAAGTTGCCGAATTAGCTTAATTTAGTTTCAATTCACACCCAATTCATATTTGTTCTTTCTCAACTTACTAACTTACAAAAGATCTGACGTTGCGCTATGCAATTCGTTAGTTTTTGGTTCAAATAACCAAGCTCCTCTGGCTGTGCATTGTTTCTCAGCTTCTTCTGCACTTGCAACTTCTTCATCGAATCGTTCGAACAAATATCCCCCGTAAACCATGGTTGCAGCTAAAAAAGAGTTAGGTTGATTTATCTTTTTTATAGTTTTGTCCATTTTTCTACTGAATAGTTACTCCAATCTTTCTCTTCACAAACATTAATGAAGTAAATATTTCATTGAAAAATAAACTGTTGTCTGAATATTAATATTTGAATAATCAATAATATCCTATCCAATATTTAATTTTTTTGCAAAACATAATTTATTTTGCATATTTTTTTGTCACTGAGTCATAAGAAAATCACCTAATTTCATGCGTACATCTCAGGTGCATGTCATAGAACTTTTTGGTCATAGAATATTTATATTTACATGTTTTGAATATATTTGTATATTTCCTTTTTAAATGAATGTCAAACAAAGAAGAAGAGAGAAACTAAAAATCAATGATCGCAATGAACAAAGCAAGGGATTGCGCCTTATATGTATTCATTTTTCTCTATCATAGTGGTTCAGTTTTGTATGGAATGTTTTCCAATTGGTATACAGTGTCTGACTATGCATTTCTTTTTCTATCGAATCTGAAAACAAAAGCCTGTTCATGTGGTTCAGTATAATGTGGAATTCTTATCTTCTGAGAAAAAATGGTTAAAAATAATAATTCACGTTCATTTAATATACCTTAAAACTGCATCATTCTGGTTAACATTCAAATGTGTGGCTTCTAATGTTTAGCTCATAAAATCATCATTTATACATACCTTGTGCATCTACGAGTCTTCCAATTGAGAGTACCGTATTGATAATCAATATAGTTTGTAAATTCATTATGCTTTAACTTATAATTTACATATTTATAATTACCAATGTCAATAATCCTTCAAATTTTATAACATAAAGAAAAACAAATAAAATATTTGTTATACAAATGACAAACAAAATGTTTCATCAAATTATATTCCTGTTTGTGAAGAAATATCGACAAATAACTTGGAAGGCTAGGTACATCATACCATGAGGGAAAACGACGGGGACAAAGACGTGGACAAAGTCTCACATTATCAGTCAATATTTTGTTAATATGCCTATTAGCTTATTAGCGAGTGTGCATTGTTTCAAATGACAATATTTCTCTTTTAAATTGTATTATTTTTGTTGTTTTTTTCAACCTTCGCCTCTTTTTATTTCTTATTTATGAATGCTTGAAATTGACAAAATGATGAGTGATGACGTCATAAGCCCCTCGTCTATGTTGATTTGCCTTTATAAGAGGGACTTCTCCTGAATGGTGTGATTTTTATTTTTTTACACACAATGGTCCACACTCATCTTTTCTACTTACTAATCCCTAATTTAAATAGATATGATCTTCTTTTGCATGGGAGACCGGTTCGACTACCACGGCGCGCTTTGATTTGTTCGATGAATCACGTTTCATCTGTCTCAGGTTTCATAAAATCCATTACAGCTTCATAAGTGTTTCATAAGCTTCTGAATATTAAAACTAAATGTGTGAGACTGTGGGCAGGGTACGGAGAATAGCTCTAAAATATGGAATCCGTTGCTCATCTCTGAAAACTGAAATTTCTTCCTATTTATACAGAGAAGCATGTCTAGAGATATGTAATATATATTCCTCACTTGGATCTCTTTCTTGTTTTTAAGAAATTTAAGAATGTTCCCCACTACTATTTGTGGAAGAATTAATGCTGTGCACAAGCAATAAATAAAAAAAGGTCAATACCGGGCAATTCAGGGTGGAATAGGATAACATTGCTATCCTAGTGCAAATTGTTTTGGATATATAGGACACTGATGGCAAAATTGGTCATTGTTTCTAGGCAAAATATCAGGTAACGAGGTTATGCCGTTAAAGCGTGTATGGTTTTAGTCTAGTTAAAATACTGCAAAAAGCCCCAAAATCCCCAAAAATGATCTAAAGCTGATTTTTGCATATTATGTGGCCGTCAGTCTGTTTTACAACATACTAGAAGTCTTCCAAAATAGGACTTGTGTATTCTCTTCAAAATGATGACGCAATAATATGAACGAACAATACTTCTAAAAGTCACATATTTCGTGATATAAAGAATATACGAAGCTGGTCAACGATTCGTATATTGCCGCAATATATTTTTGACTGCATTGCCTCACAATAAAACGTATCTTGTACCCACCACAAGCAGTAGCCTAATTTTTTTTTTTTTATATAGGTATATAATCATCTCACGTCTACGTGCAGCTGATAAAACCGATTTTCGTACACATCTTGACGCGTCGCGTGGGTGATTTATGTTCGTTAGAAGCGTCGTTCAGGTGATGCCCACAGTTGGGCGGGAAGCGGTTTTGTGAAGTAGGTTATCAGGAAAACATCTTTTTGATGCTTTCCATGGCTTTCCATTCTACCCATCAGGGAAAATTTTGAATTTAATTGAAAGTGAGATGTTGGCAACTTTAATAAACATAAAAGGTGGTAAAATCGACAGGTAATATCAAATGATATATAACAGTATAAATTTGCAATAATATTGGGAGTTAATATTTTTTGTGAGTGCTAAATTGTGTAACGTGTTGAAAAATCAACAACAATGCATGTTTTTTGTTATTGCTCATTTTTTAAAAGCTCTATTTTTCAGTCAAATTTTTGAGCATTAAATTCCATGACAAAGAGAATTGCTTCAGAAAAGGATTAGGATAAATCATTGCATAGTAAGATAAGATAACATCTATATGAAATATAAAAAACTGATTTCTGCATGATTCATTTTTAATTGAAAATTTGTGCTTTAAAATATCCCAAGATTTGATGAAATTACTAATCTATTGCTTCCTTAGTAAAGTTGTCTCATGTTTGGGAACTGTTCAAATACTAAATAAACGGATCTTTAAGTATTTAACGCTGATGTAAATTCTCTGGGTAGATTGTTGTTATGCAAGTATCATTAAAAGTTTTTCATGTGACTAAACCAACAGAAGTCATCTTTGAACCACTTCTCAATTATTGTTACATAGCTTAAGTTGGATAATGCCAGCATTAGTATATTTCCACACTTCAGCCTCAGCTAGACTTCATAGCGGGCTACAGGAAACCACGTGGATAGCGTCAGAAGGTAGATCAAGAAGCGATCACCAGCGCGAGGAAAATCCGCAGAAGTGGGTGTAACAGAGCATTTGCTCGTGCTCGAGGACATATTGTATATATCCAAAACTTTTAATCTACCCTTTGTGGTGACAATAATGCCTATTCGTCACGATTTATGTTGTAGCGTATTCAGAAATACATCCTAACCCCCAAAAAGCTAGGAACCAATCTGGAAAAGACCCACTAGCCCAATATTCAAGGTCGTAAAAGCTTCTTTATACACAGATTTCGACGTCATCATTCTGGGAGGGTCTGATTTCCAGCCTGATTTCTGAGAACTTTGGATATGTTAAAAAACAAGCTTATGGATACATAATAAGTGAAAATCAGCGTTAGACAAGTTTTGGGGGGCGATTTTTATGATCTATCTATTCTGAACGCTAAATGTATGTGCGTTCCACGATTTTCTAATCATTCGTATCACGTAACATTAGATTTCTCTTTGTTTAGTCAGTTCCAATTTGAACACAAAATTTTTAATTTAACCTTATAAAGTCAATTGAACGTCACCAATCCAATTTCTACTTACTTTACTAACTTTGAGTATTGGGCATCAAGCTTCGAGTTCATCGATTGGCCACACATACTGAACATTGTCTATAATACTATATTGTCAAAATGCTACAAATTTAGTATCTTGTTTCTAAGTATGCGCTTATTACAAGTTCTTCCGTGATTCCACGCAATTAGTATCATAATGATGCGCTAAATTCTTACCAAACAATTTCAGCTTAATTCCTTGAACTAATACATTGCCATACCTACCTTAATACCTGTTGACATTGCTAAGTGATATATTATTTACACTAAATGACATTTTCTCTCAGCTGCCTCCAACGCCGAAACAATACTAGTTCTAGCAACACGTAATATAGAAAGCGGAGGCGGCAAATATTTGTTTTGTATTTTTAAATTATTCAAACCAGTAATCATGAGATCAAAATTTATTAACCGAAAATGTTTCATTGAACTCTGAAGAAAATATATTTTACAAACTTTTTGTGTCCCGAATGACCAAGCATGATTTCAACAATAGTAGCTAATGTTCACATGTCATCTATTTTGATATTGTGGGTGGTTAGTGAATGAAAAAGCAAAAAATGCTACTTACAGAGATTATTATGATTCGAGGAAAATGTCCTGATCAGATTTCAATTAATATTGATTCGATTTTTTTCTAGCCCTATAATCAATAACATGTTTCACTGGAATATTTTCACCTTATAAGTTTTTCAAGCTATTTTGTTAAGACTAAGCTATAAATAAACAACAAATCACTGTATTTTGGTAATAAGCAAGTCGCGAACCACAAGGTAGAGACAACAAAAGTTGGTTGGATTTTGTTCAATCGAAAAATACTTGTAGGATATTCAGTCTCTATCATAACCGCGGCAGCCTTTATGAATCGAATTTTAGCAACATATTTTTCTGTTTCCCAGACGGTTCAATACTAACGGTTACTCACAAAACGCGAGTATTTGAGAGGGGCCGACACCGGTCGGAAGTCGAACGCATTGGCAGATTTGAATTACGAATTTTCTGCACAGGAGACTTTAAATCCTGCCGGTATGTCTTCTAAATGCTGTATGTATATGTAAGTTTTTAGTCTCAAGACAGGTTCAAAGGTTAGATAGGTGTAAAGGGGAAAAGGAAAATAAATTAAACAGTCCATATATTTTGGGTAAACGAAACATCCAAAATAAAGACTATCTAACGCGAACTTATCTCTATGACACTCATTTTATTATACTATTCAAATTAACATATAATGTATTTGTGGCGACAAATTTAATTTAACTTCCCAAGAGAAAATAACATTTACCTTATTAAGATGAGGTCACAAACAGTTAATCAGGTTTATTGAATAAGGGGTAATAATGATCGGAAATCACATAATGCGGGCAGCACTCTATTTTCATTTCATTACTTTAGAATGTAACATTTGATAATATAAGTCTATAAGGCTATAAGTTGATTTGTTTGGGAAATGATTCTGGCCCTTAATAAAGTTTTAATAGAGAAATTCAGACACTAAAATTTATGTTCATTGCTCATATAAAACATAAAGACAAGTTGAAACTGGGACAAAGTATGAAATAGGAACTAGTCAAAATGCATTGAAATCACATATTAAGGTAGTTTCAGACTTTCAAATTCATCTAACGTAGTCCCTGCTTGTCGTAAGACACGAATGAATGAAATATATATGGAAGAATCTGCTATCACTTTTGGCACATTCCACCAACTGAACTGCACTATAGCAGTTCAGTTTATTAGTTGGCTTCTTTATTGCGCTGCTATCTTGAGAACTTCTATAGGAGAAAAATAAAAATATTTAAACTGAAAAAGTCATGTCCAATAATAATTTAGTGCTGCTATCAGCCGAATAGGATGCTACTCATATTTAGCTCAATAAAATCATTGACAATACATACCTTGAGCGTTCACAAGCTTTCCAGTTGGATAAATGGTGAAAACAACGAGTATAGTTTGTTGTAGACTCATCATGCATCCACAAGCAATTTACATGTTTATACTTTCAGATATCGGCAATTCGGGAAATGATATTACGTAATGCAAAATAAAAAAGAATCGAATCAAACGAATGAAAAGCGCATCCTTCCATTACATCATTATTATCAGCTTTTTCAAGAAATATAGTCAATCAAATTAAGAATACTTTTCACATCAAATTAAGAATGGAAATCTGGGTTGCCGGTTAGCTCATTCGTTATGATCGTTGCGAACTTTAAGTTCGAGCTACGCATCTCAATGGACCATGCAAGGCGATTATTAAAAAAAAATTAAATTTTCAATTTGATCGTAATGCAATAATACTTTTGCAATTTAATTGAAAATGCTGCAGATCGTTGAATAGTTTTACCGTCGTTGATGTGTGATCGTGTTTGATATAATTAGTGATCTGATTGATGATTACTTATATATTAACATTGCTTCAGTACTCTTCAGTATGTTTTGACATATTTCTACATTATTTTCATAGTTTAAGTACGATCGCGTCACGTAGGGTCAAGCAGAAGCTTCAAAAACATTTTATTCTTTATTAGGCCTGGGAAGCAGTACTTAAACAGTCTTTCAATTTAAGGCTTATACCCGACAAGCACAGAGTAAGAATGTTTGGTCGTGCGCAGACATTAAATTTTCAAACAATATTTTCGGTCAAAAAAATGCGAATGAGTATGTTTTGTCTATATTTGTATATATTGTAACAGCAAATGCATAAATACGCTATTAAACAGATTTCTAAACAAACTTCAACAATACCCTTTCATCTGAATGGAAGATCAACTAATCTCTAATTTTCTTAAAAACACTGAACTATTTCCATCTAACGATGAAATGCTTTACGCGCAGAAAGTGGATGTCGTTAAACAAACTTTGTTGGCATTAGGGCTGGGCAAAACAGATTCCTTTGGAATTCCAACACAATTCAAATATTTTTTAGAATCGGATCGAATCACCAATTAGATGTAAATAATAGATATCCCATTTTCACTATTACAACTAGTCTCCATTGTAAAAAAAAAACAAAAATTATAGTCTATATTTAAGTTCTTTAATTCTCACACGCGTATGTCCGAGTACTACAATTTTCCTATTTTAAAGGTAAACTAGAGCTGTGACACAGTACTACAAAGGCTTTCGCCTGTCCATGATAAAAACTTTCATCACTGGATCTTCGATGTGTACTCATATATTTTCTATGAGATATCTTACAGCACACAGACTTCTGGACTGAGATTCCAGCTGACAAACAAAGTTATGCAAAAAAACAAATTTCCCTTTCCTGATATTAAATCAGGCCATGCATACAATCGCTATAATTCGAAAACCTCCTATATACAGCATCGACTGGTGAATCAGTATCAAAGCCTATCTTTACATTCTTTTTGATCTACCCAATGATATGTGTATGGGTCATGCATGGGACAGACAAGGTTTGGTGCCTTGAGTTTATATTTTGTTTATTTATCTTCGGACTGTGTCAAATCCATATGAAAGCCCATATTTATACTCTTTTTGATCTACCGAATGGTATATGTATGGTCAATGCATGGGCCAGAAAAGATATGGTGTCTTGAAATTATTTTTGGCTTGTTCGTCTTAGGACTCTGTCAAATCAGTCACTCTTTTTGATATATCCGATGATATATGTATAAGTCATGCGTGGGACAGAATAGGTATGGTCTCTAAAAATTATTTTTGGGTTTTTCAACTCACGACTGTGCTAAATCTGTAACAAATCTCATCTCTACACTATTTTTGATCTATCCAATGATATATGTGAGGCCCATGCATGGGACAGATAAGGTATAGCGTCTTGAAATTATATTTGAATTATTCATCTTAGGACTGTGTCAAATCATCAGTAAAGCCCATCTTTACACTCTTTTTATCACATCAATAACATTACACTTGAACGAGTTGAATTTAAAATTACAAGGTCGCGGACACATGACAAGTTCTCTTTATGATTCTCTTGTTGCATTTGAATGTAAGCTGCGACTTTGGGAACACCAACTTCGTAATTTCATTTTTGCAGATTTTTCCAATCTTGGTGACAACAGTCCGTCAAGTACGTTAAAATATGTGGAGGTTATTGTTGACATCAAACAGCAGTTTGCTTCCCGGTTCGAGGACATGCGAAGGCACAAACACGAATTCACGTTACTGGCAACACCTTTCGATGTTGATCCCGCCGATGCGGGCGATAGCGTGCAGATGGAACTGATTGAACTTCAGAATAATACAATGTTGAAATCGAAGTTTCACGTTACTTCTCCGAAAGTGTTTTACAAACAACATGTATCTGCAACTCTATTTCTGAAATTACGAGATAAAGCGAAGAGAGTTGTATCCAATTATTTTCCTGCGATCACGTTTATCGGATGAACATGTTAATGATGTTTTACAAATTTCTTTTTCCAATATCAAAACTGACTTTGACAATTTGGCAAAAAATGCAAACAACATCAACATTCACATTGAATTGTTACACACATTTGTTGTTTTGATAATCGGTTTCAAAGTAATAAATTCCTTTTATCATATCAATGAACATATTATATAAGCATGAATAGGAGTGTAAAACGGCGTGCAGTGTAAGGGTAATTTATTAGCGTTTCGGAAAATCTGTCCCGGCAGTAACGGCCCGCCACTATATTTTATTTTATCAAATTGGCCCGCGGCTCAAAAAGATTGCCGACCTCTGTATTTGAGTTATTCCCCCAATGACTTTGTCAAAGCAGTATTTAAATTTATCATAACACTCTTTTTGATCTATCCAATGAAATATGTATCGGCCATGCATGGAACAGACAAGATTTGATGTCTTGTGATTAGTTTTTGTTCATTCGTCTCCGGACTGTGACAAATCAGTATTAAAGTCCATCTATACACTGTTCTTGATTTACCCAATGATATATGTATAGGCCATACCAGAATGCTGATATAATAAAATTATAGAAACATTTTAGGGCGATGGATCAAGTATAGAATAACTACTACCAATCGCCTTAAACAAACACTTTTTTCTGTTCTTATAGGTATTCGGGACCCTTGTACAGGCCATGCATGATATATATATATGACTACGAATAACTATACGAATAACCATATTTGTATCAGAAATGCCGAATCAATCTTAAAATTCATCCTGATCCGTTTTTCAACCAAATTTTAGAAGTCATGCGTGGGCAAATAACAGATATAAAACGAATTCGAGCTCTGTAGTCACATCAACTCACGCGCCACTGAATATTCTTTGTTTATGCAGCATTTCATTATCAGACAATGAAACAATGAGCATCTACCCACATAGACCTTTTAACTAAGATTTTAGATCTCTAGAATGATAATAATAATAATAATAATAATAGAAAACGTATAATTTCAATAAGACTTTCGCTGTAGCGAAAGCCCTAATAATCGATTTCGTTCAAGTATGACCAAAATCGATTGCATTTTGTCGTTTAAAATGAAAAGCCTAGATGATTCAGAAAGTTTCGGTTTCCATAAACGTATCGCAATAGATTCAGATTAATTTTTCTTCGAATCGATTGGATTCACCAAATTGATTTGCTGGAATTCAGTAGACGAATCCGTGTAAACAGTCGTGGGAAATTCAAAAAAAGGGGGTGGGTGTAGGAAAAAAATCATATATTTTATGTTCAAATTAGTACGTCATAATTGGCGCCTCAGGGAGAAAATTTCTGATGAATAGCGCTTATATTGTAATTTATAGTAATGTAATATACCACTAGGCAATAAATCAGTCCAGATGCGCGAATAAAGCAACAGCAAGGCAGTATGGACTGCATATTACTTACACCTCACCAACAGCTTCTATTAACAGCTTCATGTCACTAGTTTTAATAGGATTGGATAGTTTTTAGAAATTGATTTATTTTATTTTTATTCATTATTCTCTTACTAACAAAAAAACACTACATAATACGATCAAAAAAGTGCAAAAGATTATAACCTATACATAAACCCATACATAAAAAATAGCCATATAAAATTCAACGGCTGTAGATTGACGTAAGTGATGGCAAAGGCACGGGGGAACAATTTACCATAATTTAAAATATATAAATTAAATAACGCCACAAAGAAAGTTCAGGCCGAATGAGGCTATAATCGTAAAAATTATTTGGAATATGAACTATTCTTGCCAAAACTTAATTTTGTTAAAAATGAGCCCAAGGCGGTTCACAACTTGGAGTCCAACACGTGAATGAAATTTTTTGAATATTAATTTTCAGTCTCAAAAAGTCGTGTCAATAAATTTCAAATCGGAGAAAAAAAAATATTACAATAATATTAATGTCGTTCGTTTTCTAGAGGAAGTGGGTGTCTGCCGAACATCTTCCTAGCAACCAATGCGCAGCATTGACTTAATGCATGAAATAAGGCGAAAATGCAAGAACCTTGGCTATCAATAGAAAAACCAAAAAAAAATCCTGCTTGCCGTGTGAACGTATCTAAATTATAATATTATATATACATATATTATAATTAAGATACGTACAAACGACAAGTTGAAGCGAAAATGTGAGAGCTTCGGCCGTATTCAATACAGAAAAAAAAATCCAGCGTATCTGAAGTATGTAACATATATATACATATTTATACCTATACTTGACACTCAACTTTGCTTAACAAATGCTTCTATCCAGGTCATCTTTATATCATTCTCACAATCGATATATTCACAAGATCACAAAATCTCAAAATCAAAATATCAAATTTCAAATTAAAGGACTGCTCGAAAGATTACATATATTGCCTTTCTTGGTTTAAATGCGTTTTGAATACCATAAATAATGATAACCTTCTCTAAAGCTTCCTTTCGCATTGAAACAAAGTCACCTATTTCGATTACGAATTGGTAAGTAATATCGAAAATGGAGGCGACGAATGTCAAATATTCGTTTTGGACGCATTCGTCATAAGTTATACAAAGATTAATACATTGTCAATTAATTATTAATTATAACCTATTATGTCACCACAAAATTACAAAAGGATTCATAAAGAATTGAAATATGAAGGAAAATATTGAGGCGACGATACTAATATTGAGTCCGACTATATTCATTGCATTTGTCTTCACAACTGAGCATACCAATTTTTCTAAGTTAGGGACAAACATCATGTGTGGGATTTTTTTAATTTTAATTTTAGAAAGTGTCAATATTACGATTATAGCGAGATGACTGGCTGAATACCTTCTGTGGTTAAAGGGAATAAAACAGCTTTGTTGCGCAGATACGGATTTAAAATTTATAGAATAAACACAGCGAAACTAAAATACGGCAAATTCACGGATAGTATTGGAGAATAGCATATATTTCAAAGTTTATTATAAATCATGTAGAGTGAATAACCGTCGATAATTTTCTCTCTGCCATAATCATGTGGTAACTTTTATCAACATAAAATTTGTATTTTTTTCGTACGTGATGAATGTTCACTAAAATAGTCTTGGGCAGTAGACAGTAAGTCTTTTAGATTGGACCGACCCAAGCGCTTGCTTTTGGTTGGTTTTTAACATTACCAACATTTCTACTATTTTTGAAATAAAGGTGTTGAAAATAATTTGAAAGTAATGAATGCGATCTGAATAAATTGTATAGAATGTTTATAAGCGCTTCAAAGTTCTGAATTAATATTGTTTATAGATAGTCCAGTATATAAAAACATGCAGTTTCGCGAAAGATATCAGTTGAATTTCTACACTTGTAATTTTGTTCAATATTTGACATTTGTCTACTGAAACGCGAGCAATCTCTGTAAATTCAAACCAAACAAAAATCAAGTGTGATTCATTGCTGAATCTCTCTTCTAAGGTGCGGTCTAAGGTGCTGTTGAATACTACCGATTCCGTGATTGTTCAATTTGCACTCTATTTTTTTTTTCTTAGAATCTTAAAAACAAAATAAACCATTGTAAAATTTTGAACGTGTGCTCGATTATTGCCCTTAATATGAACATTGTAGGCACAAAATCTTCAACATGCTCAGTAAATATGGTATTTTGAAACTGTTTTGAATTTACTTGAATAATCATTTCTATTAAAAATAAATGGTTAGATTAACAAACCAGAATAATTTATATAGAATATGGGTGGACACTTTTGACCGGCCATCCGTGTTCCATTCTGGCATCCATAGATATTCAATTTTGACCAGTTTTGGTAAATATAATTAGGTAATTATAATCTTAAAAAATATATATATCCCATTGCTAAAAATCCTATTGTGCAGTTACCTCAGAGTATATGTTACTGGTTTGATCAACACCTTCTGATAAAATCTCAAAATGAACATTCGCAGGAAATCAGAACCAAATCAAGAGCCAATGCTCCACCATCCACCGTCGGTGGAATTAAGGAGATCATGAGAAAGAATAGATACAAGAATATTTTACCGTGTAAGTTCAAGTTTTCAAGTAAGTTCAGGATTTTCTACGGGAATTTATATCACAGCTAGTTAGTCTGAACGGAAGAACTCTTCCTAATTTGTTTCAATAGATCGGTGAAGTAGGTCTTTGTTTAATTGTGTATAAAATTACCATCTGACATTATGAACATTATTTTTAAGAACAATTCAGCATCATTGATTTATATTTTTTATCGTTTTTTTTTTTCACCATTCTATGTTTCTACTTGCTCCGTATCCACCCCATTTAACAATATACATCATTCTCATAAATGACTCAACAAGGGTTTCGTTTAAAAGACATAGGTTTGATTCCTATATCAACGCTTGTCACATTAACGTGAGTATCGGAAGTGATTGAAACTCGACGCATGTAATGTAAGGCAGCATGCTAAACAACGAAAATTTCCTTTATTGACTAAAATTATCAGGTTACATATGCAATGCATATTCCGTAATGCCAAGTTTGTTAACGTCGCGAATGGGTGTCGGGAATTATTTCACTGAAAGAGTATCGATAAATCAATTTCTGCGCTGCGATCGACCAGGCATAAGCAATTTCACAACATGTATTCAATGCTGATAGGGAATTTGACGCTAGCCTAAATATGTATAGACAATAAAGACATAGCTTTAAACAATATGCAAAAAATAGCTTTCAATGAGTTATATAACGAATAAGATATTCTTATAAAATCCAATGTAAATATATGCCTATTTTGTACTGATAGAATTATGGCATTTTAAATTCAAGTATTGTTTTTTTCAAATCATAGTAGAGTATATAAATGCTTTATGTTTCTTTCATAATCGTCGGCTGTATGAGATAACATATAGGCAACTACAATTTTGCGATATTAATGACCTAATAGCACAGGACATTATCTATTGCAGTGTTTTGATTTTTTTCATTAACCTTTTGTCGCCTCCAACCATCACATGATTTTCTTCCTCGTGATCCTGCAAGCGTAATTACTTCCTTCATCCTACACAATTGAACGTGCAGAATAATATGTCATCATAGCTTATTGTGGTATCTTGTTTCAGTCTAACCTAGGGTATCAGACAATATTCATTGCAACATAAGCGCCTCTATCGCACAAGCGGTGGATTTCTGAAGAATGGTCGTCGAACAACATTGCTCAGTTAGAGTCTTGCTGAAAAAATGTGCTAAAACGGGAAAGGTGTTGAGTCTAACGATAATTAAATATATTCTTATTTAAGGATGACGTTTAAAATTATACATTGTGTAATTGTATAGTGCCAAATGTTTAGCATAGAAAATGAAAGAATCTTAAAATAATTCAATTATTGCATAAAATCAAAATCCATAACTAGAAGAAACAAAGTTTTATATTGATATACGTAATCTAATGTTGTTGCATGCTACTAATGTATGGTAACCTTACAATTATATTTCATACTCACATTCCTGATTCCATCCGGTAAAAAAATTATGTGCAATATTTTCCAACCTAAATTTTTTAAAAAGAGTTGCTCTAAGGCCTGATTCCGCGCTAATGAAAGGAACAAACAACGAGCACATAGTAGTTTAGTTTAAGTAGTAGCAAGGGGGCATATCAAAACGAATACCAGAAACTGCTCTCAAAACGAAACTATTCTGCAGAGAACTGAGCCACGCTATAATCAAGTGTAGTGAATACTATTTGCCCTTGGCGACGAAAACACTTGCGCAACCAGAACATCAGGGTAACTCACGCAGTCATTTAATATCGGCACAAACTCATGGTGACAGTATTATTTTTGTGTTCGGGTGTCCGCTGGGGAAAGGCTTAAAAATCCTTGGAACTTCTAGAAGTATTTAGGATTTTAAACCCGTTTTACACTTGGGGGACGTTTCAATCTTCTAGTAAAAGATTAATTTGCAAGTTCTAGGTAACTTTTCTTATTACGTTAAAAATTTTCTAAGAACAAAAGTTATATGGTATAGTTTCACACTGCATAAAATGTAAAACAATTTTTCTCACAGAAGAGTTGATATTTTACGCATAATTTTATACTTGTCGAAAAGTAAAAATGATTTTTATTCAATTAAAGCAAGGTGATACCTTGGAATTCGGTCCTATGAACAGAATTTCTTCTGAAAAGAACCATTCCTGGTCAAGATCGGTCTATCTTCTCAAGTCTATCTTAACACCACATGTCTATATATATTAAATATTCGAAGTGAAAGATTTTTACCCTAACTATATGATGCTAGGTCCTTGCATTGTCTATTTAGTTAGGAAGCATTTGTTTCTGATATTGAAAAAATTTTCCACGCCTTAGATTCTACCTTCATTTTCTTCGAGTGCCTGGTAGGGATATTCTGTTCCGAATAGTCAGTTACTATAGAGTCACGATTAAAAAATGATTTTGCTTTTACTTTAATTGAATCATTTTGTAGTGAAATCATGACATATGACACGTGAAAAGCTTTAAAACTACGAACAATACCTGTCTTTCAAAGTTTTGATGACAATTTTAATAGTTAAATTACCTTTAAATTTTTTCTTTAATTTAGACAAAATGTAAAAAGTATTGGCCAAACCAGGCGGCCCAACAAGGTTAGTACGTCATGCGGAACGATCAATACATTTTATTACCATTCAGCTTAGAGTTTAACTTTTGATAATATACGCCTATAAGCATTCAAGTCGATTTGTGTCGGATATGCATTAATTGATTGAGTTTAAATAGAGAAATTTGGGAACACTGAAATTAATGTTTATTGCTCATATAATACATATAGACAAATTGAAGTGGGACAAAGTATGGAATAAGAACTAATCAAAATGCATTGGAATCACATATATCGGTAGTTTCAGACTTTCAAATTGACCTAACGTAGTTCATGCTTATCGTAAGACACGACAGAATGAAATATCTAGTGAAGAATCTGCTATCGCCTTTGGCACATCACACCAACTGCTCTGCAATATAGTAGTTCAATTTATCAATTGGCTTCTTTATTGCGCTGCTTTCAGCCTTGCGAACTTATACAGAAGACAATACCAATAGTAAAATTTAAAAAAAAAAGTTTAATAGGAGTTTAATACTGGTATCAGCCTAATATATTGCAGCTAATAAATCGCTCAATAAAATTATTAACAATTACATATCTTGGGCGTTCACGAGTTTTCCAGTGGAAAAAATAGTGAAAACAACCAGTATAGTATTTTGTAGATTCACCATGCATCCACAGGCTATTTACATGTTTATACTTACAAGTATTGGCAGTTCTGCAAATAATATAAAGTAATGCGAAACGGAAAAAAAATCAAATTAAACGAATGGAAATCGTATCCTTCCATCACATCCTTATTATCAGCGTTGTTGAGAAATAGAAATAGAAATCTGAGGTGCCGGTTAGCTCACTCGTTAAGACCGTTACAAAGAAGCGACCTTGCTAAGCATCTGTATAATAATCTTTCTTCGATTTACCTACCTAATAAATTTATGCGACAGAATTGCTGGGCATCACATAAGGTTCAGTCATATTCTCGTATTCTCTCTGACGCGGGAAAAAGTTAAATCTTATCATGCGGTCATATATTTATAGTCGTGGACGTGACACATTTTCACATTATCAGTCTATCATATTCTAGAGAAGTGTATATATTATGTTTAGGGATTATTTACGAGGGCGTATACATGAGTTTATTGGATAATATATTCCTCATGCAAAGCATTTTTTAGTGTTGTTGGTTCAATACTTTAAAAACGCAAAAGTGTTCCGCGTTTCAGACCTTAGAATACTCAACACGCGTTGTGGTACGTGAAGAAATGTGTCGCATGCGTGATATTTTAAGTTCTTATTGAAACTATTTTTTCGAACTAGAAACCTAGGCGCGGTTTAGGCATAATTTACAAAATAACTGAAACAATTGCTTGGACCCTGAAATCAATCCGGCATATTTTCTATAGTTTTGTAGAAATATCTCTGTTACAAAAGTTCGCTTAATCTACCGTTCGTTTTCGAATATTTTATATTTCCCCCCTGAATAGTTTATATCAAATATTTACTGGTGATAAATCCTGCATTTTAAGGCTCGTTCCGTCAACGGCCCAAGCATGGAAAAACAAAATTCGATTGGGTCAATTTGATGTCACCTAGTTGAAGTAAATCAATTGTCAGCGTGCCTTGACGATTCCTCCCTAAAAATTACAATTAATTTAAAGCAAAATGCTTAAATCTTGTTGATTGTAAATTTGGGTCAAATTCTAAATAAAAATTCAATCGACTTCCACATTATGATGACTAGGTTTGACCTATCTGGCAACAACCTTTTGTTTTTTGCATTCACCGATCTGCGTTGATGTGATTAGTATTGGCGTGGTTGCAACATCGCAACTGTTAATATTACATGATGTGAAATCTGTCTGAAGTCTACGATAAAGCAAATCGTGGAAATTAAATGAAATATTAACATTATTAAGAAATTCTATTACAATAGCAATATATTTTTTAGTATGCGAATACGCTAGTTAATATTGCCTGCATTTCACAAGATATCCTTAGAAACCAGCACTAAAACATTAGTTTTAAGAATTACTAATGTGTTTTTTTCCACATGGTTGCTCACTAAACTGAATGCCGGATTCATCAATCTTTAACTATCTATATCACGTAAGGTTAGGTTTCGTTTTGCTCTGCCATTTTAATACAAATTTTTAATCTAACATAAATCTAATTGCTGTTTGATCGTCACCAATCCTAAATTTCCGTTCTTACCAATTCAGAGTACTGAACATATTAACAGCCAACATAGCAAGTTTTAAATTCACCAATATGTCATACGTACTGAAGACTGTCTATAATACTATATTGTCAAAATGCTACCAATTGAGTATCAAGTATCTCAATACACACTCATTACAAGTTCACCGTGATTCCACGCAATTAATATAACAATGATGCGCTAAATTCTTACCAAACAATCTAAGCTTAATTTCAAATAATACACATATTTCCTTGCTATGTAATATATCTTATTGCAATAAATATCATTTTCTCTCAGCAGTCTCTAACGCAATACCATTATCCACTGCTAATAAACACTGACACATAATATAGAAAGCGGAGGCGGAAAATTTTTGCTTTGTACGCAATCGGCATACGTCACACAAATTAATAAGGGGACACTTAAATCTTTTTAAATGCCTCTTGAAAAATACAGAAACAAAAGGTGCGAATTAAATAAAGTTTCTTTTTTAAGAAATTCCTTTTAGGAATGATCTATTCGTATCGATCGTTCGAATCGGTTCGATCCATAGCTTATTTAAAACGGCCGCAAATCGGTCATGAGACCGAAATAGTTTTTAATCGCAATTTAAAGAATTTTTTCAAAAAAAATTTGTGTCCAGAATGGCCAAGAATAACTCCTAAAATGCTTTATTGGAATATTTTCACATTATAAGTTCCTCAAGCTATTTTGCCATAGCAAAAAACCATAGCATCAGTTAGAGAGTTGGTGATCGAATTAGATTTTGTCCAATTGTAAAAAAACCTATTGGATATTTACTCTCTATCATAATCACGCGGCAACCTTTATGAATCTAATTTTAGCAATATAAGGGGTCGGCATCGGTCAGAAGTCGAAATCATTAACAGATTCCAAATTAAAAAATTTTTATACACAATACAAATAAAACGATGCTATGATTTCTGCCGTTGTGTGTTCTCAACACCGCATGTATGTGAGTTTTTATTCTCAAGACAGATTCATCATCATAATACACTATAAAGGAAGGTTAGTCGTTAGACAATCATTCTCACGGACAGATGATAACGCAAACTGCAGTTCATTGTACTGGTTCAGTCTTACCAGGGACGTTTTGAACTTGAAGTCCGGTTGCTGTTACTAGCTATACATAGAATTATAACAAATGTTTAATAATTAATTTATTAAATTACGAAATGATTGTTACGAGAAATAATCTCAAAAGCATTTCTACTCGAAAGGAAAAAAAATTATATATAGATTTTGCTTTAATGACAATATATTTTTGAACATTAAAAAAACATGTGCGTTCATGCATCTGTGGTCATAATTCAGAGAAGATATTTTGAATCTCCAAGAACGAATGCTTGTCAAATTCATGCAAATCATCTTGAAATACTTTGAAATCCCTTATTCATCATACTAAAATTACATTTATTTTGCTTGCTAGTTGAGACATTACATATCAATTCAAATTTCTGTGTGAGTCTTAATCGCACACAGTTGATATACTCTTCGTTTTAGAGTTCAGTTAATGGTACTACCTTTTATAGCAGGTCTTCGTCATACAAGTAGCTATTAGTGTTATGTAGTTCTTTTTAGGCGATGCTTCCGCAGAAAGCTCATTTTTACAAGCAAAAGTCACAGATGACAGAGAGGTGGACCATCAGTCACTCACACTTGAAATAAGATGTTTTGAAAAAAAAATCTGAGTGTTTATGCGGTGTGTTTGCATTTTAGTTTTTGATTAACGAATATAGCACGTTTACAATCTTCACAAGTACATGTTGAAACAGTGAAAAAATGCATAGAATTAACGGCAATAAAAATCATTACACTCGAATTGATATAACATATACAAGCGTCTTTTCTACTGCTCGCTATTATTTTGGTAAAATTTGATAGCTCAATCGCCGTTAAAATCTGAAAATTAACAAAGGACACAATCAACTTCTGGGTGCGATTGGACAGAAAAATCTAAACGAAAAAACATATAAATTGAGTCTGAATAGATGGAGATACTTTTTTTCAAAACATTTTTATAGTTTACTTTTGAGGCAACTCTTATCTAGGACGTGTCGTTTATAAATATTCAGCATTTTACATGAAAAAAAGGAAACAAAAATAACCGTAAGTTATTAACATTACAACATATGCTATATTTTACATGCATGATAAATAAATAAATGAAGGTGTATACCGTTACATGAAATGATAATTAAATTGAGATAAAACACAATAGAATTATTGTTGACCGAACGGGGATATATTAAAGATTTTCGTAAATTGGGTCAGAACTACCATCTTCGGCGTCCAGTACGTCGTTTGAATAAATGTTGACAGAACTGAGATGAGTCTTGACCGCTTCGTAGCAGAAGTTGTATTGTTCCTGTAAATGTAAATAGAAATATATGTATGATTTGCTAAACGTCATTTTGTCCCGTGCAATACGAAGCCGTGTTCAGACATTTTCCACGTGATCACCTTTTTTTATTTGTACTATTTGGATAATCGTAAGCGTGTCAATATGAGCGATGTTATGTGGCTTTTCTGTTGGGTCCGGCCAATCAAAGTTCATATATCCAGTGTTACCGGATGAAAATTTTATTCAAAAATCATGTTCGTCATCATCATGTTTGTGAAGAATCACAGGTCTTCCGCTCCTTAGTCGGCGCGATCAGTTCATACCTCACAACATATTTTAAACGAGATTATTCTGATTGGATGAGTTTTCTAATATTAATATTTTTTTAGATTTTTTAAATTGTTGTTATGGCCTGTCCGTGAACCTACATGGGGCTTATACCGAAGAACCGTTTGGCACGGACTTTTGTAGTGAATGTGTATCTGTTCTATGTTACAGCTACCCGCGAAGTGCCCTGCTGAAGGGCACGCACGGTGGTGAAACGGTCAAGGATCGAACCATCGGCCTCCCGGACAATAGGATCGCGCTTAACCGACTAAGCCACTGAGCCTGGATGTTTTCGATTATTGGACATTAATTCTTCTATACTCTACAGGAATCAACGAGTGCCGTACACTGTATCCGTTTCATCATGAAAATTTCCTTTAGAATAGTTGCGATATATATGGAGATAATAAATATTAGTTAGTAAAGAAAAACATCTTACCAAAGATTGCACCATCCCTGGCCTGCTGTTTCTCAAATCCTTGATTGTACGGAAAACGTCAATGCGGTTCTCAAATTTCAATCTATCGATGATGTTCAACAGGGCACAAAATACACCCGTCCTTCCCAAACCATCACTGAGATTAAGCAAAGAGGATGAATATCACTTTCACTTCAACAAGCTTTATTACATTTTTCCGAGTCTTTTCTTATATAGTTATATGAAGGTGTTTTTTCTTGGACGGATCATCGAAATCTATGTTTATTTAGTTTATGAATACTTGATGCTGATTGACTTTAGTATCTTTCCAAAAAATACTTTTCATCGCTCGTTTGGTATAAAAATAAGGAATGTACGGATTTGAACCCACAAATATATATTTTACTCTGCACTCGCTCGTTTTCGAAACAGCGCTGTACTCTGCGAAGCGATCGCTCCCAGCAAATTGTGATTTGACAAAGTATTTACAATGATGAGATTTATTTGGAGAATTTAAGAAGTTGAAGATGATTTTATCTGTGTCGGTTCATATCCGAATATAAGGTTTTCCACTTTGGGTGCTGTTGATGTAGCTACGTACATCCATCTTGTAATAAGTTTTTACCATTTAAGTGGGCCTTTTTTGAGTTCTTTAGGCGCTGCTTTTTATATTTTAATAAAGCGAATCTCAAAAGGGAAAATTAAATCATAGATGTCAATCGTCAAGATGAATTACAATGTTGAGAGATTTGAAATTCATCTTGAATCGATGACTCGTGACAAATATTTAATTGCAGTCAAATTCATTTTTGTCTTTTGTGAAGCAGTATTAGTTTATAGTATGGAGTCTTTAATAGCATCTTTATATAAATGTTTATAAATTCGTGGAGAGCACTTCAGTCTGTTTTGTAGACATGCAATGTAGACAATAATTCTAACGGTAATAACAGAACGTTCACTATTTGTTTACGAAATTACAAATTTTATAATATTCGCTAAAATTTTCAGAATTTGACTTCGGATTTGTATTTTTAGGTTTAGTTCAGCCCCGATAATTTAACATTTAAATATGATCTTTGGAATATGTAACTTCACTTTAACAAAAGCAGGCGATGTTCCACCGCGACTCCAGCGATGCATTCGATCAACACCCCAATTGGCCGAGATAGTTGATTATATAAGTTTATTTTAGCATTGGGGAATAGAGTACTATCGTAGAACGGCAATTTCACCGCATCTTTGTCAAAGTACAGAGAAAACACCGCATACATACACACCTGCAATGGACTAATGTTGCTGATCCGGCTTCACATTTAGAATCGAATTGAAGCAAATGTAAGAGGTCCAGGATTCCTGTTGCATCTCGAGGGAGTGAATTCGATTTCCATTCGGGATATTGGAATTGGGTGATAATCTGTTAAAAATCAGGTAAGTAATTGAAAAGAACGCGCAATAAATTTATATATATTCAAAACGTTGTCATCTATGCAACAGTCTTTTGATTTTAGAAGTTGTCGATGCTTGTACTTATTAGAAGAGATATACCGATGCCACTTTTTTGCCGATACTGCAAAATGAGCCGATACCGATACCAATGACACTGATACTCAAAACTGCCGATACCAATACCCGTCACGAATGCCTTCAAATATGCTCAAAGTACATTCTTGAAGTTAATAACTTAAGTAAAATTCTCTGTGAAATAACTAATAACAAAGAAGCACACCCACAGTGGATGAAATGGACTTGAAGCAATAACACAAAAAATTGTGCCGAACAAAGAATATTGAAGAATTTGATACAAATAGAAATATTCTAAAACAGCATAAAAAAATTAACCACTTCATTACATAATGTATAATATGTCGAGGACTGTACTGAGCCGGCTGATGCTTTCATTTTGGTAGAAGCTCTTTGTCATTTAAGTGACCATTAGTTGGATCATTTAGGAACTGATTTAGGCCTCGGTAAGAGCAAATTCTCCATGATATCAAACATTTAAAAGTATCGCTGATATTGGCTATTTTGTGACCGATACTGTTACCGATACTCCTAAAAAAGTCGATACATCGGTACATCCCTACTTTTAAGCGTGGCATCAAATGAAATTCGTGAGAAGGAAATGTTTGTGTGATTGGATTATGGGCACGGAGATAAATGATTTTGACAATGATTGATCGTTAATCGATATTTTTCTGGTTTAATTTTCCATACGTCATTGGCTAATTATTCACATCGCATAATTCAGCTTTTATGGCATCAGCAATATATTACCTATACCTATTATTTTTGCGTAGCGATCATTGGTAATGCCTGCTATTTTCCGATCAGTCCTGTTAATAGACATTACTTTTTCTTACTTTTGGATGCTGGTTCTTTCTTGTTACAACAATTTTTCTTTCGAAGATTCCTCTCGGTTTACTTTCCGCTTGCAGATGAACTTGAATGTTATTCAACTGCAGTGGTTCACGAGTTGATTTAGGCCAGTAACACACACATTCATTCTAAATGTGAAATAAAGTATGAAGGTGGTATTTCTCCTTAGCGGTGCATTCGGGAGCTTGGAGTGGAGTGGAGTCGAAATTATAAAAAAAATAATACGGTGGCGATTTACGATGTCATTTTTATTGCTTTAAATGAATTGGATTTTAAAGTAAAATAATTTGGCGACACTGCAAAAATTGAAATTTTCAGTAAATTGGTTTCAAACCATGCCAAAGGCACGAATTAATCACACTGCATGATTTACGAAATTCGGTTCAAGCAGGGCCGTAAGTACTAACATGTCAGAGAGCTACTAAAATATAGCTCCAGTAGCAGGTGTTAAACCTTCATAGCAGAGAGCAGTAAATGCTATCCTGGGAGATTAAAAGCCTTCCACCGCTTTGTCTACAATTTCGATGTTTTGGGAGATTTAATAGAAATTTTCAAATTGTCGACATCATGATTAAGCAGTTATATTTAAGCACAAATTGTTAGCGTCTCTTCCCAAACGGATATTTCGTCTATGCGTCGTTTATTAGGTGTGAGTCACTGATGGATAGCGCTGACAAACCTTGGGTCTATCAAAGGATTATTGGGTCGGCAATCGTCATGTGAAACATTATTTTTCTACAGGACGTTGAATTGATGTATGTGATTTAGCATCAAAATGCAATAAAATACTTTGCATTCTTTTAAATATGATTCTTTTGCGAATAGTGTGCGAAGTGTGAATATACAGCCAGGTTTGGCTGTGAGTTTCGTTGTAAAAAATTTTGACCCAATAAAAATCATCGCGATCAGTGATTCGAAAAATATTCGCTGCACAAATAATTCGAATTTTGCACCAACATATAGATACTTACTTGGTTTCCGTTATCCAATGCTCCTATCATTACCACTGTGTCCACATTATTTTCCAGTATTGCACGCCAGAAATATTCCACTGTTGCATTGAATGGCCCCCGTGCTGCTATTATTTGCGCATCTTTATTATATGCCTGCAAATTAAAACACGCCATAAGACGTTCATCTATTTACCGTCACACGAATTGTGATCTAAAAAACGCTTCAACATTGCACTGTAGAAACGCATCCACTAGGTATCGCAAAAGAGTAGCACAGAAAAATCATATCTGCGCGCAAAATATCACTCATTTAAATGTGGGTAGCAACCTAAATGAAGGCATGTACGCCCGGGAAACAAACAATAGAAATGATATTACGACGCTTGTGGGACGAACAGAAGAAATATTTAAACAAAAAACTGTTACGTACGAAAACATAGAAGGACGAAAATGATTTTTTTTCAAAATAAAAAGACATTATCTTCTGGGTCTATATAATGAAGTTGTTAGTGACGGCTAGATCTATTTTGATATTCACGAAAAAAAGTTTTTACAGAATGGCAAGTTAAAGGCACGAGTCTAGATATATTATTTGCGATAATTTGTTGCGGACATTGGATATTTTAGAAATAAAAAGAAGACGAAAAATTCTGTAGCGGGAGGTTTATGGTATGTATCTAGCATATAGCATGCATATAGTTTCCCCAAAACAGAGTCACCGGCAAATCCACATTAAAAAAAAAATGGAATCGAATACATACTTTTGTAAACCTCTCATCTTTTTATAATATGAGATTACTTACTTCGACGTAATTAGCATCAATTGATATCCATTCCGTGTCTTCTGGTTGTCGAACAATCACAACACGATTCCGTATGACTGGAAAATATAATTTCATTTTTATATATATTTGTTAGAGGATAGTTAGATGGAAAACTCCCCCTACCTGCGGCAACCATCAATTTCAGTTAGGTGAACTTCAACATTGCTATAAATTTAGCGCATAGGCCATATCCCGAAAAGATATGTCAGTTTGACAATCAATACAAAATACGACACAGACGCATTCTTGGTAAGCGCCCATTCGATGACTGGTGATATAATTTAGTAATCATACAATACTCATGTGAGTTCTTGTTTTGTCTCCCTGAAATATATTTGATGTGAATTCTAAATGAAATTGTTTACTACCATCTTTTTCGATTCGGTCACCAGAACAGTGTATCGGGGAAGTTTTATAACATCATGCATTGATTGCATGCGAATTACTAAAAAGATTTATCCTTCATTATTTCGAAAATCAGTTATGATGATATTTAGTTTAAGTTCTATTATATTCGACCATAAAAATGTCCTAGTGACGGAATATTTAAGTGATCAAAAAAAAAGACTTTTAAAGTAAATTTACCAGGAATATTTTCATCGTCAACTTTTGGGTTCAAAGAATCGGCAGTTGCTAGATTTTCAAATTCTTTTGAGATGTTGCTTTGCTTGGGTGATCTTAAAGGTAAAAATAAATTTATAAGTTTTAAACGAACCTATGAAAATTAATATTATCCAACACGAGTACCCGACAGACTTCATCTTCATGGGGGGATTTGTCTACGAGGGCCCAATTTGAAATAACTTGTTATAGACCATTTATATGGCCATGAGCTTTTTCTAAATGTTGAACTAACAACCACACTGTAATAGAAAAAATCCATACAATACTGAACAGCTACAATAGAATGCAGTGAGTGGTATCTACCCTTTGCGATAGAATAACTATCAATCACTCTCTCGCCTCATACCAAACGATGGATGTAGGTTAGGGGAATTCAAAAGACGTGTTCAATAAGGTTGTTGCAATAAAGCATTTTAAAAGATTTCTGGTACCTCGTAATTATAATTATATCTTCAAAAGACATACGGTAAGACGTAATATTTTTTCACTTGGCTTTTGAATAATAGGTGGCCTTTTCCATATCAAGCCCTTTTCCTGATTAACTAAAATATGATATACGAGAATATTTCACACATTTAATGTAAAATATTTGAAAAATATACATGACATTTCTGGCTTTATCTGACTTACTGGATGGCGCTATAGAGGCGCTACAAAAACCCAAATTCACAGTCTGAAATATGATTTATTGAGGCCAGATCAGCACAGAGTATCAGCACCGTGATCAATTCATACGAGATAAAATAAACTTAAAGAACAATTTTTTCCTCAGAGTTTGCGACTAGTGATTTTGCTTTACAAAATTTTATGTATATTCTCAAAATTCCGGATGGCTAGCAATACTCTTTGATCCAACTATTTTTTTTTTTTCTATCTCATAGATATTTCAAGAATTATATGGAAATTTTCAAAATGAAACGTGTTAATTGCCATGATCATAACATAGAGTATAGTCATGCCTCAGAAAATGCTATTATTGCTATCAGGAATTGGGAAGCCATGTAGACTAACTCTCAATTAAATATTTAATTTTATGAGCTTGGAACACAGATGGACTGCACTTCAGCAGCGCGATCAATATGAAACCCATGCTAAACAAACGACAAAACACGATGATGTTAAGCCATATATGTGTGGATCAATATTGAAATCCGTTTACAATGAAGGTATTCTAAAAATAGGTTAGTTCGCTTGTTTCACTTTACTGTGTACGCAGTATTGTCCCGCTACTCGTTATCGGACATTAAGTAAATAAGTGATGTTTGATCTATTATCTCACCCTTTGCCTTTTTGATGGTTTGCAATAAATTGTTCTTGAGTGACGTCAGTTTCGCCAAACAAATAGCTTTCCAGCATAAGCTTGTGTAACATTTCGTACTGGTCCTGTAGAGACAAAAATGTATATTTTTAACCAAATATTCTGATATCTACCGGTTGTAACATTCCCCAGTTATATATATTGAACAAGATTGAAACATATCCCTGATAATGGAATTCATTCTATGCATAATACAAAAAATTGAATAAAGATACATTTTTTGCCTATAATGAGTCAACTTGAAAAAATATGGTTTATATTTACTGGGGCCCACTGTAGAGCAAAATAAAAATCTAGCGCTCGTTTGAGACCAAAATGCTTAGGAACTTTAGCTGAAACTCTTAAAGTAAAGAAACTCCTTGGTCGCCTATTAAAATACGCAATAAAGCATATTAATTTTATGTTTTACGCATAATAGGCGTCAGAATTGGAAGTTAATTCTCGAACGTTATTTGTTTAACCAAATTATAACCTATCAAACAATGCAAATTTTATATTCCAGTGTATATTATCTATGGTCGGTTTGAGACGGAATTTTTGTTATAGCTTTCAGGCTTGGCACGAAACGTGTTTATCGTAACTTCAGAAATGAAAGTCATTATTTTTGTGGACTGGGTGCACCTTCGCGTTTATCATTCACGGTATAACAAGACCAAAATAAAATATTGAAAAGAAGTCTTAAATATTCTATCAATTTAAAATGTCGCATTTGTTAAAGAGCTACTCAAAATTAAACATATTTGGAAAGCTCATATTACCAACAAATATTGTTTTTAATTTTTTATAAAAAAAAGTAATTGTTGATATTCATAGAGCGTGTTTTCGCTGTTCTGCTATACATTTTTAAAAATAAAATTTATAGGGGTGAAGCAACTTGTCATAGATAGACACCGCCCAGCCTTCGTTCATTACCCCGAACAATTGAAAAATTATTGCTTTTTCAAACATGGTTCAGACACCCACGGTGCCTGAGTGGGGTTTTTTTTATTCGTGATTGATGAAAATTGTCTCAACGACAAGTTTTTCTGATATTTGCCTTGGCTCACGACAATTCCAATGTCATTATTTAGAAGTCACTTCACTCTTTAGACAATGTGATTATATAAAATTAAGAGTATTGTGGTATTGTTCTTCGGCATTTCGAAAACGCTCGATTTGCACGGAGTGAAAAAACGATTTTGGAACTCTTAAATGATTTGTTTGTACTTACACATGTCTGTACCATATCCACTCTTTCTTTTCTCATTGTCATCACACAGTTGAATATGTCCACACTGCTTTTGCTCTTTGTTTGATCCCGAAGAATATCGTAGCCAATGAATGTACCAGTTCTCCCCACGCCAGCGCTAAATCATATATAAAAATGTTGCTGTTTTATCTGTTTCATTGTGTTTTTACCGTTTTTTATTCAAGGAGACATAACAATATAAATTTTTTACGATTAAATCTAGCAATGAACTCTCGGGTTTTGGCTACAAATGCGCCTCAATGGCGCAATCTACCAGTGGCTAATACATGAAAAATACATTTTAAAGGAATATTTCCGAATGCGAGTAACCAGCAATAGCGTATTTTGCAATAAATGACATGTAGTCTTCATTAAATTAATGCCGATGTAGTCCTCAATTGTGTTAATTTATTTTTTTAAAAATTTTAGTATTCAAGTTATCTATTCACATTTATCATCATTTTTTTCTACTTGATTGAACATTTCATGCATCAACAATTATTCACTCAAATACATTTTATATAGAATAAATAAAAACCTGCAGTGAACAAGCAACGGCGCGGTCTTTCGAGTTTTATCATAGGTTTCCATGACAGCCCTGTGTAGTCTGAAAAAACTTGATGTAGTTGTTGGTACTCCGTGATCAGGCCATTTAAGAAACTGGTACTGCTGAACCGTGATTTCTTTCTGAATAGTATGATACAAACAACTAGATCTGTTTCTGATTTAATTATTTTTTTCGAAGATGGTTAAGTAGTTCCACAAAAGGACTACATGTTACATTTACTGTGCTATATTTTTAGAATTACATATTTTTTGTTTCGTTCTGGAGAGCGAAGATATTTGTTTAACAAAACGTGCGAATAATATGATGTGAATAATAGTGATTTGAGGGAGGCTTTTAAAATCTAAAAAAAAATATCTAATACACACCTTTTGAGGTGTTTCAATCACAAATGTCCTCTGAACAAATCCTCCGTAGTATATTTCTTGATCGTTCCGTATGCCGTACGAACCTTGTTGGGCACCCTGGTGTAAATTTGGCCAATACTTTTCACATTTTGTCTAAATTTTAAACACGAAAGTTGAAAGGTAAATAATTAAAGTGTCATCACAAACTTTAACAAACTGGCATTTCTCGTGATTCCGAAGCGTGTCGTATGTCATGATTTCACTACAAAAATAGTCAATATAAGAATAACCAAAGCGCAAAATCATTTTAATTGTGATTCTAGAGTAAGTGACTAAAGATGGAGTACAATGTAGGTCAAATCTAACGCGTGGAAATTATTTTCAATGAAAGAAACCAACGCATCCTAATTAAATAGACAATTAGAAAATAAAAGAACCTCCCGTTAGGGTAAAATAAACCTGTCACTTCGAATATTTATATACCAGACTATACCAGATCTGGACCCGAAATGGTTCTTTTGAGAAGAAATATGTTCATAGGACCAAACTCCAAAGTATCACCTTGCTTTAGTTGAATAAAAACATTTTTACCTGACTAGTTTAAAATTGTACAAATTGTACGTACGTACGTTGTGATAAATTTTATTTTACATTTTTTCCGGTGTGCAGTAGTTACCGAGAACTATACCAGATAACGCCTCTACTTAGACACGCGAAAATTTTAACGTCGTAAGAATAGTTACCGAGAACTTGCATACTAATCTTTTACTAAAAGTTTAAAACGTTCCCCAACTGTAAAAAAGGAACACCCGAAAACCAAAAAAAATGAAACTGTCACCTTGAGTTTGGGCAGATACTAGATGACTGCCAGAGTTACCCTGATCTTTTAGGTTTTGTAAGTGTTCCATCGCCAAGAGCAAATAGTATTCACTATAACTAGCGTGGCATTATAGCGTGGCTCAGTTCTATGTAGAATATTATTCTTTAGAGAGCAGTTTCTGGTATTCGTTTTGATATACCTCCTTGCTACTTATGTGGCCGTTGTTTTTTCCTTTCATAATCGCGGAGTCCGGCCTTAGAGCAACTTTTATCAAAAATTTAGGTTGGAGAATATTACACATAATCTTTTACTGTATATAATCAGGAATGGGAGTTGAAAAAAAAAAGATGTAATGTTGTCATGCATTCGTAGCATGCAACAACATTAGATTATCTATTTCGATAGAAAAATTTCTTCTAATTGTGGATTTTGATTTTGAGATTCTTTCATTTCCTATGTTAAACATTTGGCTCTTTATAATTAGATAATGGATTATTTCGAACGCCATCACATAATTAAAGTTTATTTATTTATCGTGCGACCCCATACCTTCCCAGCTTCAACACATCTTGTCAACATGACTATAACTGTGCAATGTTGTTCGACAATCATTCTCCAGAAATCCACCACTGTGTGCGGTAGAGGCCCTTGTGTCGCAATGAATCTTTTCTGATAACCCTTGGTCAAAAGGAAACGTGATAACACAATGAACTATTAATGGCATTTTATTATTCAGTACGCTGAACTGTGTAGGATGAGGTAAGTAATCACACTTGCAGAACTAAAATGGGAAATGCGCATATCACGAGGAAAGAAATCAGGTGATGATTGGAGGTGGTAAAAGGTTAATGGAAAATATCAAAAGACTACAATGGATGATGTCCTGTGCTGTTTGTTCATCAGGATGGCAAAATTGTAGTTGCTTATATTTTATCACATACAGACGAACAGTAAGAAACAAACATACAACATTTATATAATCTACTATGGTTTGAAAAAAAAATTGAATTTAAAATGTCATCATTCTATCAGTAGAAAATATGCATATATTTGCGTTGGAATCCATAAGAATATCTTGTTCGTTATATATCTCATTGGCAGCATTTCTTTTCGCATATTTTCTAAAGCTATGTTTATATTGTCTATAGATAGTTGAAGTAGAAAGTTTTCATCATTGCAAGCGTCAAATTTTCCGTCAGCATAGGATACATGGTGTGAAATAGCTGATGTCTGGTTGTTCACAGCGCAAAAATGGCATAACCATGATTATCGACTTTTTAATACCGGCATACTCAGTGAAGTTTCAGTGAAATAATTTCGAACACCCAATTGCAACGTAAACAAACTTGACATTACGAAATATATATACATTCGATATGTAACCTGATATTTTTGGTCAATAAAGAAAATATTCGTTGTTGAGCATACTGCCTTATATTACACGCGTCGAGTTTTAATCACTTCCGATACTTACGTTAACGTAACAAGCGTTGATATATGCATCAAACCCATGTCCTTTCAGTGAAACCCGTGTTGAGTCATCTATGAAAATGTTATATATTGTTAATTGGGGTTGACACGAGGTAACATGGTTTGGTAAAAAACAAATAAAACATATAGATCAATGATGCCGAATTGCTCATAAAAATGAGGTTCATAATGTCATACCGAAATTTTATACATAATAATTTTGCCAAAAACAAAATTAAACACTTTACCGATCTATTGGGATAAATTGAAAAAATATCTTCTCTTCAGACTCACTAGCCGTGATATAAATTCCCGCAAGTAATCTTGCAGGGATTATTAAATTCTCTAACTTACACGGCAATATATTCTTGTATCTATTCTTTCTCATCATCTCCTCACTTCCGCCGACGGTTGATGGTGGAGCATTGGCTCTTGATTTGGTTCTGATTTCCTGCGAATGTTCATTTTGAAATTTTATCAGAAGATGTTGATCAAACCAGTAATCATATACTCTGAGGTAACTTCACAATAAGATTGATAATAAAATCCTTTCTTGAGATTACAATTATCCAAGTATATTTACCAAAATTGGTCAAAAATGAAATATCTATGGATGCCAGAATCGAATACGGATGGATGGTCAAAGGTGGTCACCAATATCCTAATTAAATATCTTGGATTTGTTAATCTAACCATTTATTTATAATAGAAATGAAGTTTCGAAAAAGTTTCAAAATAACATATTCACTGAGCATGCTGAGGATTTTGTGCTAACAATGTTCATATTAGGGGCGATTCCAGAGTACACGTTCAAAATTATACAGTATGGTTTATTTTGCTTCTAAGATTAAAAGAAAATAGAGTAAAAGATGAAAATTTACAAAAATCGGTGGTATTTAACAGTACCGTGACCACACCGTAGAGGAGCGAATCAGCACCGAATCACTCTTAATTTTTTTGTTTGCTTTTTTGAATTCACAGAAACTACTCTCGTTACAGTAGACAAATGTCAAATATTGAACCAAATTAGAGGGTTAAAATTTCACCTGATATTGTTCGCGGAACTGCGTGTTGTCATCAGCCCTAAGCATTGTGTAAACCCTTTGAAGCATTACAAAGGGTATATCAGTATCGGTGCCTGTGTTGTTCATGTCCACGTTTTCATAGACTGGACTATCTGTAACACATGTTAATTCAGAACATTAATGGTGTTATGAACATTCCATACAATTTATTCAGATCGTTTCAACAGTTTGTTTTGGACCATAAAATAAATCATGAACTTATTTTGTGGATTACTCCATCTAATTTTGACATTTTCTCGATATTGATCGTACTGCAGTGGGATAGCTTTTGATAATGCCTGTTGCTTACCATTTTCTGAGTTAAATTTTAGCCGATGGTTCCAAATTAAGATGAGATCTATACTTACACATCCCAAAATTCAAATTCCAAGCTTGTGCAAACTCCCATCCTTCTACCAAGACTGGGTGGTTTTGCATTCATTTTTCAAAAATTATCTTCAACATCTTTCTTGTAAAAACTATTTGTTTCAGTAATGTTAAAAAATAACGAAAAGCAAGTAATACGTGTGAAATAAATGGTTTTGGCTTCTACTGATTTTTAGTAGGAAAAATACGTAATATGTTGATTGGCAGAGTAAGAATCACGTCAGTACGTACTGTAAAAATTTTACCATTAGCCGCATCATAAGCACAGCTTCCCATTTGATGTTCATCTTGGGTTCTTTTTTTAGGAAATCGTCGCCTGTAATAACAATATAAAAAGGTCATTGTTTTGTAATAATCATAAAAACTTTGTCCCAACAACGTATCAAATGAAAAAAAATTCCTTGGCAAACAAATTGAAAAAGTGTTAAAATTGTTTCAGTTGGTAGATACCGAACAATCGGCCGCTCAGTCGTTTGATTTTATACTTCATCAAAGCAAATCCTACAAAAACATATTTGGATAAAAATGTATCTGAGATTAGTTGAAATATGTATTGAATAATTCGTCAACTATAGCTTCAACCGAAAGCAAATCATTTCCACTCATGTCTTTCAAAGTTGTACATCTCACGATTGAAAACTAAATTCGCATTGGTGTAGCATCACGCACAATACTCACTTCCTCCACATATAGTACGTGCCTCCGATAATGGCAATAATAATTATTGGACAAAGGACTACGGCTGCGATCCATCCAAGAGCTGTAAAATCATAAGGCAATATTAAACCCACGACCTCAAAATGCGTTACTAAACAAATACAATCACACAGGTGTCGAATTTCTCGACTTATCAGCTATGCGGCAACATAAAATTGCGAACTGTGCCATCGAAACCTGTATATTTATACCCGGTGCTTCCGTATATTCGCACCCAAGTGCTCGTGCGTATCTGATTATCAAGTGCATTTGCACTCACGGTTGTTGCACCTAATATGTACGATTCTCCGACTCCTTCCACATGTTGATAAAAAATGTGAATGGCTCCTCAAATAATTTTGCCGAGCGCAACATTAAAATATTTTGATATATATAATATATAATAAATAAATATATAAATATATAATAAATATAATATATTTTTCGTTAACCTTGTTTCAAATTTTAGCAGGAAACAGTGTCTTTCTGATCCTTCCTAATGATTATGATCCTCTATATCTTTGGCTAATAATCATTATTCCAAATGGTTGTTTTCAAATACTCTCCGCTTTTGTATAGCATGGATAAATAAAGCAGCATAATGGTCCTTAATGACAAAAATGCTAAGTTCTTTAAAAATTATTTAGTTTTGCTTACGAGCGGATCCATTAAAAAACGACAGGCTGTCACTTTGACTGTACAGAACATTTCCGTCATTTGTTGGTGTCGTTGTGACCATGTAGTTCCTACGCACAGACAATAACAAAAAATATTGCAACTATTAAGGATAGCAGATCAAAATAACTGCGAGAATATTGTCTGCAAAACTAAGAGATTTTTTCGTAGTTCACTTCTGTGTATTATGTCAGAATTTACGACTCCTTAAAATAATTCAACTTTATTTTCCACATCAAACTCTAAACTGCATATAAAATCAGGTATATTTTTATTTACCTCCTTCATGCAGAAGCATAACATAAAATTATTGACTAATACAATTATCTTTTTCCCTAATAACACAAACTAAGACGCTTTCCCCCCTTAGAGCTGTCTTTCAAAATTAGTATAATCTTATCTCATATAACACCTCATTTTACTGCGAAGCAGTCGTCTCAGAAAATTTGATTTAAACTTAGGTGCAATAACGTATATTAAACTGATAATATAACTCCAAATCGTTGACAAAACAACGTCTGAGTTAGAAATTGCATATGCAAGAAAATCAGCATAAGTGTCAAATTTTCAGATAGTAAATATTATAATTTATAATGATTACGCTCCACATTGTACCTATTTTGCATTTTCAAATGGTAAATAAACAATGAATAGTCTAGAAATTGGCAAAATAAATACCTAGGGTATGATATACATTTTGATAACATTAATCAATTTTGTTTTAAAATAATTCCCTAAGTTTGAAGCGTATGTGAAAAACTTTACACACATTTTATCCCACTTCATCTCGTTTTTTTGTTCAATAGGAAATAGGTGTTCAGAATTCATGAAACAATTAAGCAAGCCCTATGTTTATTGAATCACAGAATTCAGGGTTGATCAAAAAAGTATTGAAGGTCCAAACACCAAGCAATATATATATATGAATGATGTTAGAATTCAAGTTTAACTAAAAGGTGGGTCTTGCCAAATTTTAAATTTTAACACCACGAAAACGTGCAACACATTATTATTGTTGTGAATTGGAAGGAATACAAATGAGGCGCGTTTTTGACTCATGAGAATGATACTGAACCAATATCCTTATTGTTCTTTATGTTTGACTTATTTGTAGAAGAATGTCCACATTGACTCACCCGTATTTAGGAGTGATAACAACCCTGACAATTGGGGCGTAGAATGAAGATTTTGCTGAAATATCATCCAACGGAAGGTTCAACAATATTATTCGCAACCACAAATTTGGATTTGTGTTTCGAAAACGTAAAACAGTATGATGATATTTCTAGAATATTGGACTATTACGAAATCGTGCAAAATTTGTGGCTCGAACTCGTGTGGAAATGATACTATTCTCATAACAAAATTTTCGAAATAATATCCAAACTTGCAAAAATAGGTATTTTAAATAAAAATGCGTACCACGATGTGAAAAAATCTTTATATATATATATATTTAGTAAAACGTTGAAAGTTTTGATGGCGGTATTTTTCGGGTTATTGTCCTGGTATTGTACAAACTAAAAAGTGATTGGTTATAGAATAATCTTGAATAACACCAATAATGATCATATGTATTGCTTTGTTTAGATATACCTTCAATACTACAACTCAAAAATAAGAAAAAATGTTTACATCTGTTACCAAACTTCTACAAACTTTTTTATTGCGAATGAAGAATGTAGAAAGAATGGAATTCGCCTGGCAGAGAACGATGATAAGGAAAAGCATAAAGTTTTATTGGATAGATCACCAATGTAAAGTTTCTAATATATTATCTCTTTGGAAATTAATCAAAAATGAGAAAAATGTGTTGAAACATCTGGTAAATATCCGTTGTCAATAAGGAAAAATATCAATTAAAAATAGTGAAAAGTAAAACATTTTTTCGTAAAAGAATCAGATCTGTTTTATATTTCAATACACAATATAAAACATAATTTTTCAAACTTAAAATTCAAATTTTGATGCTCGAAACTACTCTGATGCCAATCTGTATTCAGAATCTGCACGGTTGGAGCCAGCAATCCAACAGTGACTAATTTTTGCTAATTAAAATTCTAATTTATTATCATTTCGAAATTATTTTTTCGAACGAACAATTATCCGATATTATTAATATTTGTTTCAGACAAATCTCAACTCACCGTATGTATATGTAGTGATTTCAAAGTAAAAAAACACATGGATGTGACACAATAAATCATAAATGAATTTGAATGCAGGATGATGGGCATTGTTTTTTTTTTTTTTTGTTCGACTGTCAAATATTTTATATTGAAGTAAAATGTATTAAATATTTAAAATTTCACAGAAGAAAAAGACAAACCTGATGTTACTGGAAAACGTTGTCTCATGTTTGGTTTGAAAGGATTTGACGATCTATCTTGCAATGAAAATATATATATATGTGAAGCCAATGAGTAAGAGTAAATTTAGAAATCGTTTTTTTTTTTATAAAACTGCAAATTCGTTTTTTCTATATTTGATCTAAAATTCTTAATTTTTTAAATGTTTTTACAAAATTGATAACTTTTACACAAATACCCTTTAAAATTTTAATTTGCAATTTATAGCTAAGCTTCACAGAAAACACGTAAAACTAGACCAATCTAGATCCAATTATCTCACAATTAGTGGTGGCTCGTGCATAGTGCATCATGCAATATCTTATTCGTTGGTGTCATAAGACACAACAAATGAGAAATGAATCTTTTTGAGGTCTTTTTGTTTGAAATTTTGTGGTCAAGATTTTCGAGAAATATTTGATAAGAAATATAGACTACTTATATTTCATTTTGCTATATCTGGTTTTGAGAACCCGTGCGCTATTTATTACGTATAGCAATGAAATTTTGGAGATATTTTCAATTTATTGCCGTATAGAAATATTATAAATAACCGCACGAAACGATTGCAGATATTCAACTACCAATCTTAATAAGTTGTTCACAACCGTGGTTCTCGAACGGAAATAAAAATTTGCGGTCTATAAACTTTGTGCAAAAAATGACTAGTCGAGCTCCCTATAGCCCATTTGAACGAACAAGTTTAATCACTTCGAAATGTTATTCATGTTATCGTTTAATTAAGTTCGGTAGGACGTTTGACTTTCCTTGTTCTTGAGAGAATAATCCGTACGAAGAAACGTTTGTGACAGAGCACACATACATCATCATCCTATACAAGCCAGTCGAATGAATTATTAAAGGGATCCACAGCTTTCAACCAAATAGGAAAAAGGGTCCATGAGACTGAAAACGTCGGGGACAAATGATCTAAAACATATCAGTAAATTGAGAGTTTTAATTTTGATAAAATTCTAAATTATTTTTATTTTCCAGTCCAGCCGAGCGTAACTATCCTGCACCACAAATCTACATTAATTAGGACATACAATGCATCGGACATATATATACTGGCATAAAAAATCAATTCGTGCACCTACTGATAAACTCTCGCCCATATATCAAAACACTACTGCGTCTGTAGCTACTTTATTTATACAAAATGCCACCTCGTTGAGTGAAGGGAATTATAGTTGTGCCCCAACAAATGTTATCAACAATTTTTCAAACACGTCAATGTCGCATTTTGCCCTTCAAGGTATCTTATTTCTAACGTTTTTATAATTTTTGAACTGAAATTTCGTTTGACCTGAGTTGGTTCATTATTTGATATATTTCACTAATGTCACAAAAGAGCGCGTATGACAAAAAGAACACCATTGTCTCAGAATTTTTTTTTTTATAATAGAGAAAAATTCAAGCTTGTTGTTTGATTTATCTCCACATCACCGTGCAAATGTCATGGAACACAGGTAAGATTAAAGTAATTCGTTTTACCTATTCTAGAAGTCTAAATCGCACTTCGTACTTAATGCATCCAGCAAGTGCGACATGCCGCCAGTTGCATTCGAGTTAAAAAAAAATAACAGAGGGACAGAAAGTTCAAATACATACGATTTCAAATATTAATATTTGGACATTTTGATTTTAACCACTATTTGCGGGAAGTCATATCGCTAGTTTGTTAAACGCAAAAGTATGATTCATTTGGTTTTGAAAATAGCTGCCAAAAATAAACAATGTTTGCTCTATTTTAGCAAGAGCCTAAAATAAGGGCCTAATAAGGCTCACAATTACGAATCCCAGGATCTTTTGAGTGATGTTTCATTTAATACTTTAAATTTTACATTCAGCGAGTTTTTTTAATTTATTTAAAAACCAAATAATTGGTCATTTTTGAAGGAGCAAAAACAACAAGTAATTTATACATTACGAGAAACTTGATTTTTAATGACATTGTAAAAACACACGCGTGTATCTCTGCGTAATCACTATTTTGCAGCGGGTAGATCATAAAACTAAGGTAGTGTAGAATAGTGCGTTTTTTTTAATTTTAACAGATTGTTCACTGTCCTGGACAATGCATGCTCCAAAATGCTACAAGCAAGAGAGTGTACTTTTTAGATACTATAAACTTTACAAATGTTAAGGTCATCAAAGTCAACGACTCTAAATGCGTGATCACTTGGCAATGGCCAGAGGCGATTTCGTATAACGTCACAATAGATGTCAAAGTGAGTATAAAGCTACTATAACGTTTTTTTTTAGGAATTTGCAAAGTAAAGATCACAGGTAAAATATTCCTAAAAATGGTATTTTTCATGTATTTCGCCATATAATAGTTCTAAACTCGCGCCGAAAGAGCGCATAAATTTTTTGATTGTTGTACGTTTTATGGCTCTGAAAAGTTTATTATTTTTTTTTCGGGAAAAGGGGGTTGGCATGACATCATACCGCCTCTCCCGTAAATACGCTATTGTCCCAACTAAAGTAAAAACTGTGCTTTCTTTTTTAATCGATGTAAAGATCATAAAAATTACATAAATAGTGTTTTTTGCACGCGGGATTTGTGCTATTTTTGTGCACTTTTCAAAATGGGCTCTTGCCTCAAATGCATTACACTTTGTGGCAGGCGATCATCGATGGTAGTAGTATCGGTACTTTTCCAACGTAAAGATGTTTGAGTAGAACAATTGTTTGTTTTTAAATAGTCACTCATCTGAGTGATTAAATCGGTCGTTCTGTAGATTAACGCGCAAAATGCATAACAGATATACCCGTAAATATCAAACAATAACCTTTTCTAAAAATATTTTTATATAGGTCAATGAAGGATCGCGAGACGTGATTTATCAGTGAAATAATATTGGAAAAGGGGTCTTTATTCGCAAAATGATAGCCAATC